>KZ808829.1:69420-98997 GCA_000696205.2 Oncopeltus fasciatus
AAACAGAATAAATATAAGCCGTTAAAAAATTGTATGCTCAATATTTTGCAAATCTTAATTGAATTATTTTTGAACTCATCGATTTAAGCTATTTATTATTCTGCTGTTTTACATATTTGGAGAATTAATGATAAAACATTTAGTTATTTCATTAAATTGGCATAAAATAGCATGTGTTTAAAAAAAAAAAACATATATTCTTTGATCACTGATTAAAATAAGTAATAATCAAGCTCTTTATCAAGATTATATATTATATTAGTATATAAAATACTTGTGACATTGGTAAATAATTTTTGAAATGTATTCATTCCGAATGTAGAAAAAGATAAACAATATCCCAAGATAGCGCACAAAATCCAAGTATTTTATATTTAAAAAAAAATTATATTTCGTTCAGAGAGAGAAAAAATTAAATATATCTCTATCTTTAAGTAATTAAATAAAATATCCATGAAATCGATTTCAACAAATCGATTGAAATGCAATTCATCTTAGATATTTATTTTAGATTTGAGGTTGAAATGATTTTTCTTGAATTTTTTTTTCCCTTAATAGTTATATACTTGGATGATTTAGAAAAAACTTACTTTAATACATTTAATGCAATACTTTAAAATTTAAATTTGTAAGTATTTATCCTATTATTATATATACAACTTACTTATCTAAGCACTTTAATATGGATGTCAACAATATTCTTGTATATGTTTATTTCAAATAAATGCCTGCATTTATGTGTGTTTTTTTATTTTTAACCCTTATGTTCACTTTAGTTGTAGTGCTAGTATTTTAGACAAACTTAGGTCGTCTTATTATTTAATAAATAAATATATTTGCATTGTGAGCGCAATAAATGTATATACTTTTCCTGTTTAGAGGAGGAACTCAGCATCCATGTCTAAATGTATGTCACTTAATTTAGTTAACTCTGTTTTGATATATTATGTGTTTTCCTTCTGTTATAAGTGGTTATGAAATAAATTTATTGTTTATTTTTGTTCTTATTAACAGTCATAGCACTCATAAATTTCAATCAAGCATTATGAAAATTTAGTATTTAGTTGTTTACCTTGTATTCTAATTTTGTACTGTAAATTATTTTTAATTGAAAAAAAAATTGGTTGCATGATAAAATAAATAAATAAATAAATATATTCACACACACACACACACACACACACACATACTTCTTCACTTGTGGAATATCACGGACCTTATCCGTTTGAGTGAAAAATTATCTGGATGGGTATGGGAACGTAGTTCTTTGGCTGAGAAGCATGAGACAGGAATCGAATTTGGAGAAACGAGAGGGATTGACGCGGTTGATGTGGAGGTCATTGTGAAGGGTAGAGTTGGGTACATAGAAGGAAGCATTTACAATCGTTCTAAAGACTTAGGATTTGGAGGATCGGATACGTATGATGTTGGAAGGTTTAGTGGTGCTCCTGAGTTCTATACCGCTTGCCCAAATAGGTTTGAGAATTGTTTTTTAGATGGTTAGTTTGTTTTGTATACCGATAATTTCGATGTTTTTCGGAGTGGTCTAAATAATAGCTCGTAGTACCTGTTTAGGTCTTGTCTTTAATGCCTTAAGCCCAAGTAGAATCCGAGGTATCTTACGGAGTTGGAAGGGGGAGATAGGAATAATGTTGAAGGGCATATTAAGCGGAGGAGCAAAGGAGGTTTGGTGCGGATAGTGAATGTGGCGTGTACATACTTACTTTATTTTTTATTTATTTAGAACTCTACTTCTCACACTAAGCGGATTTGTGGTTTAGATATTCTAGAAGGAAATTAATCTCAACTGTAGGATCAGGATCTGACGCAATATGGCTGTGACATCGGCAAAGGTAGCAGAAAGAGTATCAGCCGTCGTTGGAAAATCATGAGGATATAGTATGTAGAGAATGGGTCCGAGCACACTGCCCTGAGGAACTCCCGGTTCTAAGCAGTTGGAGTAATCCGATCCCTGTAGGAACCAGAAAAATCATTTGAATAAATAGGAGCGGTTAATTGGATAAAGAGTATAGGGATGGATACGCTTCAGTTTGCATAGAAGGCTCTTGAGCCTTACACAATCAAAGGCCTGCGATACATACAGAAACGCAACCATACAATACTACTTTTTCTCAAGGGATGATGAGATGCGATCTACAACACTAAATACTTGCTGAGATGTAGAGTGATGAGGGCGGAATCCAAACTGATGATTGGGGATAAGATTATTGGACTGTAGTTGGATTTTTTCGGGTATTTTCCAGAGGACTTATAGGACGATACGACGAGAGATCTTCGGAGGGATAAAATAATTAAAAGTAATACAGGTAGGTAATTTTATATTAATTTATTAGTACAAAGAATGATAGTGCAACATGATAAGTAATAGAATAAAACTAATGTGCCTATTCAATATTTATTTAAGTTTTATATTTAGATAACAACTAATCTAATTAATGTATGACACAAGTTTTTAGAAAAACCTAGAGTGGCTGCCTCACTACTATGCATCTATTAGTTCTGTAATACAAAGTTTAATTTATTGCATATGATACATAATTCTATTATAATACATACTGTACATTTGAAAATAAACTAGTGAAACTTTTTCTTGCATAAGCTGCTCCTGCGTAGCTTTTACTGCAACTTGTACCCAGGTATGGGCACTACGGCGATCTTCATAGCCCAGGTAGCTGCCGTCATTGTCGCCGGCTTGAGGGTGTGCAGAACGACGTAACAGGGATCCAGTCTGGCTCTCGACTGCACTTGCCATTTTCTTCAGGGCGGGGGAATGTTCATAGCTCAGCTTTCTCTGCGCCAAGATCCTAGGCGAGCCAGTGGGAGGGAAAGACCTGAACGCCTCGTACGTGACAGACATGCGCAGAGGGAATTTGAAACAGGGGCTAGCGGAAACGCGAGGTGAAAACGAGTATCCACCCCTTACAACATCAAATTTCCGAATTTGATGACTAATATCACATTAAGGTTATCATGTTTGATATATGGTATATAACAATGAGAATTAAATTTTCTGGGAGTCTTCTTGCCCTTCGTCAGAGAGGAGTGAAAAGAGACTGGTAATATTAAAAATCTTTTTTAAATAATGTTTTTCGTTGTGCTATTAATCCCACCACCGAGGCAGCCCAGATAATCTCCCCAGCTAAACTCCCAAGTAAGACGAATATATCGTCTTATGCTGAAGGAGCTAACATTGTCGGCTATTTGTTAGACTCTCGTTTTTCACATATTTCTGTTTTAAATAATGATTTTAGTTGTGGTATTTACTCCCACTTNAAAATTTTACTTCTAACTTGAGAGTGAGAATTTAGTTGCCGAAAGAACCCAGACAAAGCATTACAAGCTATGGAAAATTTCCAGGTAATTTATTCTCATTCTCAATATTTATTAATTATTTATATAAGTAAATAACATGCTCTTGGAATGGTGCTTAAAGCATTTTCGATCTTGGATCTGAAGTGTTTCAATATTTTATTATACCACAAATGACTTAATATTAACTAATAATATTGGATGGAATTACAATATGATAGACATACAATAAGGACATAGTTTTGATTTTGATTTGTTTAGTTATAGCAGGATAGAGTCGTGGACAATTTTAGCGACCCTCAGATTAAGCGGCGAATTGAATGTCCAAGTCGGCATTGGCAGTTTTTGTAAAAAAATTTTAGAAAAGATTCCGATATTTTGTATCCCACGCACTAAAAACCAAACATTTTTGACCACTATAATCGTTTTTGCTCTAAAGAGATCGTGATTTTTCAAAGTGATTGTTTTACTCTGAAGCGGCAGAAGTTTTTGATTTTTCGTAACACATTTAGACAGAAAATGTTAAAAGAGCTATTCGTTTAAAGAGCGAAACCTGACAAGTAGGAGTTTTATTACCTTTCTTTAACAACTGTTTGTATTCAAGTGTGAGCTCAGTGTTTACTTCAGCACAGTGAGATTTGTTGACATGTGAAAGATCTTCGTAGTTTATTGAATGGCGGAACGAAATAATTTTATATGAAAACACTAACTAGATATATTTACCATTTCATCTTCCGGGTTGGACCGAGTCAAATTGTTGTTATTTGCCGAGCTTTCGCACATCATGTGATGGCTTCTTCAGGGCTGAAAAGAGAATNTTTTTGCTCTGAAGAGATGGTGATTTTTCAAAGTGATTGTTTTACTCTTAAGCGGCAGAAGTTTTTGGTTTTTTGTAACACATTTAAACAGAAAATGTTAAAAGAGCTATTCGTTTAAAGAGCGAAACCTGACAAGTAGGAGTTTTATTACCTTTCTTTAACAACTGTTTGTATTCAAGTGTGAGCTCAGTGTTTACTTCAGCACAGTGAGATTTGGCGCAAAAACAGATTTGTTGACAAGTGAAAGAGTTTATTTAATGCAGTTTATTTAATGGCGGAACGAAATAATTTTATATGAAAACACTAACTCGATATTTTACATTAAGATATATATTCAAAATACATATATTTAAAAGTTATTAAAATAGGTTAAATAGGAGAGAGCTTCCAAAATTTTATTAGAAACATATTGACACTCTGTCAAAATTACTTTACAATTAAACAGACTGAAATTGGCATTAATCATTAAAGTTATTATTTCAAAATATTTCTCGTCAACCAGTGCATTCGGACATTCAGAGTAGCCTTGTAGGGTTAATCTGCATCCAGGAGCTTATTTTAAAAGTTAGCTTAAGTTATAGTGGATCATTTTCTATTTAAACCATAGTTATGCAATATTGCAGTAACTATTGAACATTATGTTCCGAAGAATAAAAATATTTGATGATAATGAGTAGGAGTTAATCTAAAAGTTGATCTAGTTAATCTAAGTAAATTTTATTAGAATCATTTAATAGAAATAATATTTCCGATCAGTTAAGATACTTTATCTACTTAAAGTATAGGAAGAATTTAAAATTTCATAGAAGTTTAGACGTTTAAGAAACATATGTATTTTATTTTCGCTGAATATTTAATATAGAAATTATAATAAAACAAGTTGAGCTTGTTATGATATACAAAGTGCCTTCTGTATTGTCTGAATCTTCTAGAAAAATTTAAATAAATATGATAGAAAATAATTATTATCACAGTTATCATATACTGTAGGACATACTTTGCCAATAGAATTTCACCAGAAGCCAGAGAGATATAAGAGCTCCAGGACAAAGAGGAATGAATCTTGAAGTGGAGGATGGGGCAGCTGCGTACTGGAGCCTTGCGATAGATCTGGGTCTGGGGGTCAAGGACTAGCCGTTCTGCGCCAGACGGAAGGTCGACTTGAGAGATCACGCGGGCTCGATAGTCTTCACACGTCAGTGCGTTAGCGAAGCCACAACTCACGAGGCTGCTGAGGAAATGACCATGAATGTATTCCAAGGAGGATTCTTAATATTCAGAATTATTTAGACTGATTATGGTATATATTACTTATAAGGCAAAATAAATACAACTCTGTCTTCCCCACAATGACTTCACATTCAATTTTGTTCGCTCAAACGGTCGCTATTGGATAACTTAAGAAGACGCAGAACTGTTTATTTTTTTAAATTCTCTGGCGATTGCTTACCCACGTTTGAGCAAGCAAAATGTAATATATAGAAATTGTAGGAAAGACAGAGTTTTATTTGATTTACCTTATAAATATTGTAATCCACAATCCGGCTAAACAATGATGACTGATGAGGCTGGTCGAGCAATCGCCGAAGAATTTAAAAGAATAAACAGTTTTGGGTCTCCTGAAGATTACCCAATACGGTCGTAACGTCTGAGCGAACAAAAAGGAATTTAAAGTCATTGTGGGGAAGACAGAGTTGTATTTATTTTGCTTTATAAATTATTATCAGCATTCAATATTAATATATGCACTACACCAACTCACAGACACATACAAAACAAATTCCGTCCTGCAAAAGCAGCATAAACTAAGCGACTTCTCCGCATTATAATAATGAAATATTCATTGTTTCAATTTGAATTTCAGTTAAACATTAAGTTGATTATTTTTGGTTATGTTATACACATTATTATTTTTTAATTTAGTAATTGGGATTGCTAAACCAATAAAATTTAAATTTATAGATAATATCTGATACTTTAGTTGGACAGGTCTCTTCCTACATACTCAAGAAAAAAGCCCTCCTCTGTTTTAACTTCTTCATATGTTAGCCTCTCATTCAAACACTCAGGGTCATGGAGAAAGGGACTATCTACGGGTTACTACCCCATTCTAAACATCCATGGCTCAGGACAATCTTTTATTTATCGATAAAAAATTGCTCCGGGCGGTTTGCGAGACCCGAACAGATCCCATGAGCTGACAATGCTCCTCTGTGCCTGATCTTATCACTTGCCTGAGACCTGGGTCTTTCAGTGTGAACGTTTCCAATCCTTCTTCTCAACATCTGATACGCCAATGTGTCCAGCACTAATCCATCTCCACTGAAGTCCATTGGGACTTCCAATGGGATCCAATGGGATGTCTCTCATTTCTCCATCTTGGGGATTGAGGTATCTATGTACCTACAGAAATCCGATTCTGAAATTTCGAGGGAGTTAAATAATTTTTTAAAATCTCCCGTTCTACTAAAACGAATTTAAAGTCATTGTGGGGAAAACAGAGTTGTATTTATTTTGCTTTATAAATTCTTATAAGCATTCAAGATTAATAGCTGTTTTAAATAGCGTTCAGAATTCATAGAGTATCCATCAGGAAAAAATTCATGATGAATAACACCTTCAAAATTAAAAAAAAAAAACGCAAAGCTTGGATTTCTTATTAAATTGTCTCCGTGCAGCAACCGCAATATTGCCCTTGCTAACAGACATTCGGATTCCGTCAGTAAACCCCCTTTTCATCAAAAGTGAGAATAATCTCATCAGAAAGGTTTTCCAATCAAATTTCTCAATTTTCTAACCTCTTAACTGATTGTTGAGCGGTAAGTTCGTGAGGGACCCGTCCACTTCTCTTTTTCGACTTCCCCATTGAGAGGCGATGTCGACTAACAGTTTCTCGTAGAACCTCATCAATATTTATTAACCCGGATCCCTTCTTCCCTTCGAACGTCGTATCTTCACTCCTAAATTTTTCAAACCCACACCAGGCAGTGAGCTGGTTAGGGCAACTTCCCCTTCATTTTAAGGGTTGCTTCAGTAGAAATTTGGCAGAAAGTTTGAATCCCCCGTGTCTCAAATATGATTTGCAACGTTCTAGTAGCTTCAGCGGCTGTCTTTAAATTGCGATAATTCCGTAGGACACTGTAATGTTTCTTCTTTGAAACAAATAGCTAAGCTAGGGATCACAAAATCCTGACGCTGCGGGTCCGAATCCCGCCGAGGACAATCTATAAAAAAATAAAAGCTTGTTTTGTGCTATGGGTGTTTAAAATCGGGTGGCTACCTGTAGATAGCCCTTCCCTACATGACCCTAGGTGGTTGAAAGGGAGGCTAACACAATTTTTAAAAAAGAAGCTAAAATGAGGCTTTCAACAAAAGAGGTCGATTAGGATTTAACAAGCTGAGAGAACGCTCTCAATTATTATTAATTATTGGGAAGATTAAATTGGATTAATTAATTTAAAGTCTTTAGAAATCTTGAATTTAATAAAACGGCAATTTTTTTCTATTAATTTTTTTTACACCCCTTTAATAATAACACTGGGAATTTTAAGTACGGCCTGCATAGTGTGATATATTTAGTTGCCTAGACATTTGAGTACGAAATTTAACGGCATTTGTGGATCTCACCTAGTTGTTTGGCGTTGAAACACCGAGGTCTCCTTTTCAGTTTGAAATCAAAATTCCGTCAAGTTTATTGCCTCATTCTACATTCTTACCTGAACGATAGATTTTCCTCACTTGGAGTGGAAAACGCGCTGCTATCTCATCTGTCAGCGCTGTATGGCGTGCCTTCTGGCCCAATATTGACTCCTCTCCCCTAAACCGCTACATTTCAGACATGCCATCTAAACCAGTCATTTTTCAAGCTGATTTGCTTGCAAAATGATCTCATCAGCTTTGAGCCTAGACTTGTCACCAATATCATCTGGAAAACCGAACGAATAGTTAAAAAAAAAAAAAATANTATATTTATATATATAAATTACTGATCTAATTTTACTTAATGAGAGTCTAATGAACTTTTATTAAAAAAGCCATCTCAGGCGGAAGCATCCTTTGTAATTAAGTAAACTTTGTGATTAATTTTTATTAAAAACACTTATATCAATCATGACACTCCATACATAATACAATATAGTTTTGATAGCATATTTTCATATAAAAGAGATTACAATGGGATTTTCAATTTTTTTTTTTCTAAGATTCTAGAACATAGTATTTTCAATAATGCTATATAATTTTGATTAGACTCACGACTTTCTCTTCATTTGACAGAAATACTTAAGTGTAGCCTAAGAAGGGAAAGTTAAGTTGAGAATGAGTTGCTATTATGTATAAATTACAGAGGGTAAGTTCTTGCCTATTAGTCCTTCCTGTATGCATACATTACAAGCAGGATGACAGCCATTTTGTAACAGATATTTATTGTAATTGCAAAATGTTTGGCAACAAATGAAAGATATTTTTCAAATTCTCAAATTTTAGATGTAACGCAACCAGAAACAGGAACAACAGAAAAAACAATGAAGAACACATCAAATTGAATACAGTAAAAAATAATTCTTTCATCTACTCATAAATAATGATTGAGAATATTGACACATTAAATAATGATTGACACATTTTTTTTTAAATTATTAGTAAAGAGAATAATTAATATAGTAATCACTTATCATGATTTTATAGATAAGGAAAATAAAAATAAAACTAAGCTGAGTTATTTCTGGTTGTGTCTGAGTTGTTTCTAACACTTGTGTGTGAGTGTTTATTTATTTCATTTTGACGGGGGTATTATTTTATCGGATATCTTTGAAAAATTTCAACATAACCTCAGTGATCTTACACTGGATAAGCTAAAAATAAGGTCTGTAGAAACGTGTATATATATATATATATACGCACTATAATATCCGCAATTTTTTAAAATAATCAATTCAAATTCTACATTCAATCTTCTTAATGCAAATCGTCGGGTGAGTTCATTAATGGCTGAATTCCCTCAAAGAAGGGGTTTTTAGAAAGGGTAAACATTTAAAATATTAATATTTACGATATTATCAGAGTTAGGAGAAAAAAAAAAATAAACGAAATATGTGAAAAATTGTATAACACTTATGTTATATACCCTTTTCTTTCGTTCTTTGAAAATTTATTGAGATGGATGATGTAGAGAGTATTCCATTAATCCCGAGGACATCTGTTTAGGTTATAACAATACATATTTAATAACGTTAAATAACAACATTGGTGAAGGCATATAAAATGTGCGTCAAAGCTTACTCGATATATTTTTAAACTGAAAAATTTAATAAAGAAAAAAAAAAAACGCTTTTTACCGTATAATCCCATCCCTGATTATAAACTTGAATATTCAATACAGCAAGATAATTTACAACAATTTCAATTTTTCCTACTTCCCTGGTATGTTGTATGTCGATAAATGGTTCCTCACACGTCAAACCTAAGTCCTCGGGTGCTATAAGTCTCGCTGTCATATTCTTCACTTAATTTTTCCAAAAAGTACTGCAAATATGATTTTTTTTTCTAAGTCTATTTTATCTCGCCATCTTCATTGCTCCCAAAGCGGATTGTGCGATCAATTATGCAATAAGTATTAGTATTATGCTTGTGAAAGGTCACGATGTCCGCGTGATGTGACAAATCATTCTCATCCAATGCGTTCATCCCTTCGTAGCATGTGTGATTCTTCCATGATTGGGGGATTATAGCGTGCTTCACACTACGCCGCTTTATGACTATGTTGCGAGTGGGCCGATAATCGGTCTCTTTCCCTTATCTGATAAGTCCAACATTTCGTGATCCGCTCTAAACACCCTTAAGCACTCTTAGGTGGTCATATCCACCCATGAAACATGAACCATAATAGAAGTGCGTTATAGCCACCCCTTGCCAGCTTCATGGAGCCCAGTATCCTGGAAGGACATTCTCTATCGCCAATTAACGCGACCTGGGAATTCAATCGATTGAGATAAGACGCGATCTCGGAACAGGGAAATTTCGAAAGTCGAAAATCTTTAGAACTAGGGAATCGCCAATCGCTTACTGCTTTGTGGCAGTGGACGAGGAACCCCAAACTCGCGCATCAAAGACCCAGCCGAAGGTGTTTTAAAGAGGCGTGCAACAACATGGGCATGAGATAAACCATGGCTTTAACAATTCGCCTCATTTTGACGTCAATTCTCATTAGTGATGCACTGCTAAGCTTGCCGAGGACTTTGTAGAGAGTATATATACGCCATAAACCAATACTGGTTTAATTTTTCTACTTTTCTTTTTCTAGCTTAAAAACTTTCTGAATTTCCTGAGAGAGGCTGTATCGTACTTGAATGTGTTCCTCTTGCTAATAGCTTCTTTGGCAAACAGCTCCAGTGTCGCTATAAACAAGTTTGCTCTTGGATTGTGGGTGTGTGTGTGTGTGGGTCGATGGGTGTGTCTGTTCCTGCAACTCTCACAAATTGTATTTGAAAACCTTCTGGAGAGTTTCTTAACTCAGTAGCAATAAATATAAATAAATCTGTCTCGTAGGAGTTGCATACGCTTAGCTAATTTTAAGCATCGTATTTGGTATATGAGCATTCCAAATCATGAAATCCCCACACTATTTTATGTTATATTTTTCACAATAACTGACTCATCCTTTCTTTTAATTTAAAAACAACGTAAAAATTTCATTCAGAAAAATCTACATCGTTAAATTAGAATTTAGGATTAAGGTAAATTCCGCTCCTGATTGTTAAATTTCGTAGTGTATCTGTTAAAATATTTCTTCTACTTATATTTAAATATATTACGAGTTTCATTACCCTAAACTAAATATTACGGTCGCTGCATCGAAACATCTTACATAACTCGCACATTTTAAGTAATCCTTAACACCAACTGGTTAGATTTTCCTAAATAACTGAACCCGCTTTCTAACACACACACACACACACACATATATATATATATTATTATTAAAAGAAGAAATGTAACGAATTCAGACGGATGCTTTAGATCACTTCCCCTATGGTTCATATTGTAAAGATTATTTTAAAAAATGTATTTAATGTAGTTCAAATAAAAGATTTCATTTTATTTTTAATCACTGCATATTTGTTTCTGTCTAATGGTAAGAAAGGTTTTTAACACTCTGCTTAATAAATAATATCTAGGAATTTACATATCCCATTGTATGCAAATTGATCTGAAGATCATTGACATTCAGGCATGTTAAATAATGTTCATACTTCAGTTATTTACGAGTGACTAATTTCAAACAAGACTAAAATTATAATTATTTGTTATAAATTTACAGGAGGAATGTCCTTTAGTTTATGCTGCTTTCGGATATTTTTGCACGTGATTTAAGCCAAGAAGAAGTGTATAAGTGAAGGCCAATGTATCTTTAAAAACAAAAAATAACTTTCTTTGATATTAGTTCTTATTAGCAAAAAAAAACATTTCTACATATACTATCTATATATATCTATACATCTATATATCTACCCTAGTCTTTTTTATAACTTTCGACAACATTAAGTACAAAAATAGGACTTTAGGATACCTAAAAAAAAAAAAAAATACAAATATGTATTTCTACTTCTTCTATCTCACTGATCGCTAGATGTTTTCCATCTTAAGTAGAAAGAATAATGTAAGCTCAATTTTTTTCAACTTGAATTTCTTGGGAATGAAGGATTCGAGAATATTTAATTATAAATAAACTTGATATTAGTAAAAAAAGTTTCCTTCTTTATAGAACGTATTAATATTTTTAAAGGGAACAAAGTTATTTAGAAGAACCGTGTTTAAAAGTTGATTGATAGTTCCGTAAGTCATTTATAACGTAGGCAAAACTCTTCTTCATTCATCATGCTGAAATTACCTGAATGGGAGTCAGGAAAGCGATTAACTTAAATTTCATTAGAGCTGTAAAAAACAAAAGTTATTTTTAGTTAGAAATTCAATGCGCAGCAGGTGTGCACATTAAGCATGTTTTGTTAAATATGAAAATAAATAAGAAGCCGAAGACCTGGACTGGAGTTCGGCCAGCTAAGGTTGTCTCTTGCTCGTCCGTGTGAAGAAGAGTGGAGTAATTCTATTCGCCTAATAACATTTTAAATATAGTGCTTTCAATGAAATCATTATATTGAATGAATCAAACTATAAAACTATAAAATTATAAATATTATAGAATTTTAATTTGTTCTAACTGTAAGTACTTCTTCGAATCGGATGTGGTGATTGGTGTCTACATCACATCAATCACACAATGGGACTCTCCTCCTGGGCTAATCACTAGTTGGGGAGTAATATAATACAAATATAATAATAACTCCTGATTCAGAATACGCTGAGGAACACACAAGGGGATAAAGAAAAAAAAATACATTAATGAACTAATTTAATGAAAGAAGCTTAAGTATGGAATTTATTCTCATTGATTAAAAAATCATAGATGCTGTGTTAGTCTGGTGAGATAATATTTATTTACATATAATATTGAACGAACCATACCTTATTAGATGATTTTAGTGGGGGTTCGGTCAAGGTAGATCCAAAAAAAAAAAAAATACAAATTAAAAAAAAAAAATTTTTTAAATTATCTGCCAACGTTTCGGCTTACATTGTAAGCCATCCTCAGGGCTGTAGAAATACAATGTCATGAGAATACAATAACAATTGACAATAATATAATACAGAATTACCATAATGTAAAATGATATAAAAAGTATGAATGTAGAAAGCTATGTAAGAGAATTAAAAAAAAAGTTTTTATAAAAAACATGCAGAGACAACAACTTATTGGAAAATAATTGATAACATTAAAACAGTAATTTGTTTTTAAAAAAACGTTTTAAATTCTCTTACATAGCTTTCTACATTCATACTTTTTATATCATTTTAAATTATGGTAATTCTGTATTATATTATTGTCAATTATTATTGTATTCTCATGATATTGTATTTCTACAGCCCTGAAGATGGCTTACAATATAAGCTGAAACGTTGGCAGATAATCTTTTAAAAAAATACACTATTTTTAAAATTTGTTTTTTGTATTTTTTTGGATCTACCTTGACCGAAACCCAACTAAAATCATCTAATAATTATGTNTTCTCCCTCCTTGTAATCTGTTCTGATATTGCCTCGTGTGGGGGCTATAATTCACGTCTAACGTAGATGTCATATATGCCTAAATTACACATGTCATAATCCCCCTTAGCAGAAATGTCGAAATTAATCTGTACTCTTTGATATTTCGTTCTCTTCAGATGGAAATTAACACCAGTGGCTATTAGATAGCTCACACACACACACTCACACGTATATGCATGTGTATGTAAATATTTGAAAACAATATAAATGCTTTTTTTTTTATTCCCCCTATTCATTTTTTTTACCTAATTTAAGTTATTTTGCATGATATCAAGGCAGTAAAATTTAGAAAGTTATTAACTCCTAAACCAATTTCCTAATTTAAAGTTATGAATCTGGGTCGATGGGTGTGTNGACTTTGATATTTCGTTCTCTTCAGATGGAAATTAACACCAGTGGCTATTAGATAGCTCACACACACACACTCACACGTATATGCATGTGTATGTAAATATTTGAAAACAATATAAATGCTTTTTTTTTTATTCCCCCTATTCATTTTTTTTACCTAATTTAAGTTATTTTGCATGATATCAAGGCAGTAAAATTTAGAAAGTTATTAACTCCTAAACCAATTTCCTAATTTAAAGTTATGAATCTATTATTTTATTTATTTTATAGTTAAGTAATTTTCTAATTCTGAATTTGTATATTAAAAAAATACTTCCTATTTTGATTTTATGTAAAAGATGATTTCATTCTAATCCACATATCCATTAAATCTTTACAGTTTTTAGACATCAGTGAAAAAAGGAGTTTTGTATACAAAATTTAAAATAAAGAAATTTACAAGTAATTCGCTTGAGCAATTAACGAGAGTTTTTAATAAAATGTCATTATACTACTAATTAATAACAAAAAAAATTATGTAAAAACAAATTTCTTATGGGTTTTTATGACGAGTTCCATAAATGAATACTCCGACGTAAAAGAATTTTCCAGTGTAGCGACAAATTGTTTAGAAAAGTTAACTTAAGATTACCGATTATTTTATTTGACTACAATATAATTCTTCCAGGTATTATTGCAAAAACGCAACACAGATTTGTATGGTGATATGAGAATTATTTTAAAAGCTACACCACGAAATATAATAATTAGAAGTGGGGTTTTACCTCTACCGTAAATTTTAATTTACTGTTTAAAAGTTAAAATTATTTGTTTAAAGAAATTTTGTATGTCGCTTTTATATGTAAAAGAAAAGCTCAGTTAAATATATTTATATGAATCATGAATTCAGAGAACGATTGAACTATTACATAGACAACATTACAGGACAGAGAAGAAGAAAAAATAAAAATATACAAAACGAAAATATCATAAAATTATAAACATCATTAACAAATAACTTAGCACACGCTCTGACACATCTTGTCGAAAATGAGAAACAGACATACTCACTGACAATCCCACAAAACGGCCCACGAAGGAAATACCCATATAAAACATACGTTATGAATCGAATTCACAAAAATTATCGATCCATAACGTATGTTTACAAAACAACGAAGGATAAGAAATGAAGAGGTCCTAATCCCAGCGGCCTGACGAAACAAACGGACGGAAAAAACCACGGACTGACTCATTAAAGGAAAACAACGCATTATCAGAAAGTGGATAAGCCTACGTTCGGTCCGAGGATGGCAGACCACTGCCGAAAGCGCTCGCCATTAGGACGCGGAAGACAGCCAATGACAACAGATTCATATAAGTGTTTAGGTAATATAGTAGAGCCTTCCATAAATTCAAAGTGACACTTTCGATCCTCATTTCATGCAAGGTGGGTAAAGTTGTGCATTCTGTGTTCCAGTGAGAGGATGGAGCTGCTGGAGGTGGTGGGGTGCAGCCAACCGGCTCGCTCCGTCCCCACCTCGCCCTGCCTCAGGCCAAGAGAGGACAAACTCCAGATCATGAACAAGCTGGAGAAATGCCTCTCCGAAAACTCCCTCCTGCTCATAGGGAAGGTAAGAAGTCACTTTACGCTCAGCTAGGAGTTTTTCTACATGACCATGAGGGACAGATATCCTGAACAGACATTGGAGTATACTTATGCGACAGAATTGGAAAAAAAAAAAAAAAATACCTGTAACCTTATTAACAAAAATAGATTTATTTTTACAAAAAAGGGGTTGATTTAGAAAGGTACTCCAGCCCTGACTGAAGGTGAATTCCAATGCATCCAAGGTGGACGGACCGTTGAATTGCAAATCTCATTGTAGCAACAGTTCTGCAATAGCTTTGTTAAAAGCTTTTCTGTAAAGAAATCAAGCAATTCACGCCGGTAAGTGAATTTTGAAAAATTTCTATAGGTATTTACCGATTCTACATTGATATAGCCAAAAATATGGTCCTTTTAAAACGTTAATTACATAATTCTCTGTACGCGTCCTTGATATAAAACAAAATAGATGTAAAATGTAATTTTGTAACGCTGGAGAAATTAGTCAAGGTTTCTTGTTTTTGTTTTTTGTTTTATTTTAATAAGAATTATTTACACTTATGTTTTAAATAAGCTAACTAAATACGGTATAGGCAGTAAACCTTTCCTTTAGCAACCGAAAAACATCTAGAATCAAATTTCTACAGAAGAGGGATAGAAATGAGGTTATAAACAAAGTCCCACTTAACTTGTTTCACATCTGACTTATTCCAGCTATCTTGATCGTGAATTTTTTTATATAAAAATTACTTTTAAAAAAAGCAGCTGGTTTTGTGTAGGTCTGCAGCTTTCAAGATAGTGACCCAATCTCATTAGTCAACTTGTCTTGCTGGCCAAGACCCGATTTCCCGTCATATTGTCAAGGCCTTCATAAGAATGAATATTATATTTTGCGGGTATTGATTTACTAAAAAAAACTTTCAGCAATTGAAATGAAATGCCTATAACGGCAAATTCACAATTAACAAACTTATTATCTTATTTTAATAATTGGATTGAATATGTTTGAAACAGTTGCCGAATATTTTAATTCACTGTAATGTTCCCTTCACTAACAGAATACAACTTTTTCATTAATTAAAATAATTCCCTTTAGGGGCAACTTCAAAGATAACGATAGTATAGTTATCAATTATAGTCAATAATATTCTTAAAACGATAGTCTTAATAGGACTAGTGCCCTACTTAACTTTAAGCAAGCGATACTTTACACGTAACAGTTTAGCTGGTAAATAAGGTGTCTAACCCTCTGGTGAACTTTGTTTTTATTTTATTTTGAAAATATTTCATAGAATCTTCGCAGTTTGAGTCCTCAAATATATTAAACATCTTATGAAAATAAATCAATTATTTGTTTTTGTTTTTAGCCATGTTTTAAAATAATTTTATCTCTTTTTTAATAATAGTAAGGATATAAAATTCCCTACAATATATACTAATATAGAATTTTTAATAAGGCAACTTAATATCTTTAAAAGAAAAGTTTAATAATACTCTTCGGTAATTATTTTCATGCTTCTAATAAAACAATAAATAGATTGGAACATCTGAAAAAAAAGAATAATATAAGTAAATAAATAAATAATAAAAATAAAGAATCGAGGCACACAAAAATCAGTAAGGATAAATCAATTAAAAATCTACCCTACTTGTAAAAAGCTATGCAAATCAAATACAAAAAAGTCCAATTCGCAGAAGCTACGAAAATATATATCCAATCTTTTCTTGAGGAGTATACTAATGGGAATAAAGAACCAAAATGGTCATAAAAATTAAAATGAAGTAAAATAGTTGAATTTAAAATTTAACATATCTTAGAATAACTGTGTAGCTACTATAAAGCTTTGTCAGAAACTAAATGATAGAAAGTAATATTTTGTATCTATTATGTTCTATTATTGTTTTCATAAAACTAATAATAACGAAGATATTAAAAATTATAAATTTCGTCTCCGTGTTGTAAACTACTTCTCACATTCATAAGGGTTTTTTAAACTCTCAAAGAGTCACCATTACTGTAGATAATTTGTCAACTTGGTTTTATTTATTTTGTTTTGGGCTGTACCATTTTTTTAAATAATGATTAAAATTAATTAAAGTTAATACTTTAATAATTTAAAGGAATGCGAGAGACGTGTTACCTTACAATAAAGAAAAGCCATAGAAATTCTCTATCACACTCCAAAATGTAAAATGTAATATAAGTAATTAAAATAATAAAATCTATGGTATAAATATAAGCAATTAATGTAATTAAAGTAATAAATACAAAGCAATAATATAATCAATAAAAGTAATATAAATAAGAAAAGCAATAATATTCATAAAAAGGAATAAAATTAATACAATGTAATAAAGTAATCAAATAAAATAAAATAATAAAATAATCACTATTATAAATAACTGAGACGTTTATGACTACTTGTCATCGCATACAAAGAAGTTGTACCTTTCTACTTAGTTAAAATAAGTTCTTCATTATGATAGAAATATGGCCAAAATTGTTCAACGGATATATAAATTTATAAAAAATAAANAAAAATAAATATATATTTTGGCAAAATATTTCGAAATATCCCTTTTGATTACTTTAATTTTGTATTATTCTTTTTTTATTTTGCCCTGCGATTTGTTTTTTCCATCCTCAAAACACAAATCCATGAAAAAAACAAACAAAAAAACTATGATGACGTAATAAAACAAGGGTAGGTTATAGACGCCGAATGCACTGAGGTTTTCCCTTGACCAACTCTTTTTGATAAATATTCACTTAATGCCAATGCATCATATTGCCCAAAGAGGTTACGATTATTTTTCATCATGTCACATTCAGCATATCGCACGATTCAGAGCTACAGCAGCGCTATAGAGAATAGGTACATTAGTTGACATTTTAGTAAGGGAACTTGTGTAACAAAAATTAGTCTAAATGTTGGCAGGTCAGGTCAAATATCAGCTAGTTTTCCATGGATTATACACGACAATCTCTAACTCAATCTCTAAGTTTTTTTATTGAGAAGGATTCAAAACAATTTCAAAACTGATTAAGCAAGGAGGTTACAAAATGCATTTCTAAGCCAACCAGATGATTGGATGTCTATAATCGATTATTTGTTTACCAGTAAGTCCTATACTAATTTCGTATGAAACTTACTTAATTTAGAAAAATAAATGAATTGCGATATGTAATCATATGCTATATTATCTATAAGAAATGCACGGGGAGCCAGAAAAAAATCTTACTACCTTAGCCGGGAAGTAGTAAAATTTTATCTTAAAATCTTACTACCCTTAGATCGTTTCCCGGCTGAGGTAGCAAAATTTTTTTTCAGGATCCCCGTGCATTTCTTATAGATTCACTTAATTAAGGTGATGGAAGAATCATAGTCGCCTTCATGATTACATAGCTTTTATTTGGGCTTAACTGCTTTCATCAACGGACACCCTCTAGTATCTTTTCTGACAGCTAAGAAGCTCTGGTGATGGAATCTGTGTCCTTCAAGAGCAGCTTAGCCCATATAAAAGCTAAGAAGAGAGTAGTAGACACAATATATTATATAATATATAAGATATATAAATAGTGAAGGAATAAGGGTGAAGGAGACACATTCTTTCATTAAGTAATAGATCATATTCCCTTTCAGCAAAAAAAATGATGAATTCCATTATTTATTTCCTCTTTAACAATATATATTATATATTTGCTTTGTCTGGTACTGTCAGTTGCCTTGTAAATACTCCTTGTGAGAATCATTTAGATTTATATGAAAGTTCTGTAGTCTGATGGTAAATAAATGAACTAACTTGCTTAACTAATTTTACAGTTTAGTGTTTTAAATACGTTATTGTTAACTTTGTACAATAAATCCTAGTAAGATTGATTGCCAAATCATTTTAAATCGGCCTTTATATGGTAAAATAAAAATTGAATTGTTAGATCGTTTGAATATATCAAAATACAATATAATAATATAATAAGTATACCTTCTTAGGAGTACCTTTCTTAAATTTAAATTATATACCGAATTTGGTTTTATTTAATAATTGTGGACATAAGGGTGCATTCATATATATGCATAATTTTTTTTTGCTTCACTATTGTAGTATAGTGAAGATCTGAAATATTTCAAAATTATCAATTCAAATTTAAATTTAATTTAGTTAAATTCTCAATTCAATATTTGCAAAAGTTCAATGTGCTACTTAACTTGAATAGATTAATTTCCTCATGAGAAATTTGCGGAGAGAGTAGTATCAATGGTTGATTACGACATTAAACTTAACGAAAAGCTCAAAGAAACTATTTCTAGAAGAAGATTCCTGGAGAAGCTTTGCCAGACGAAGGTTAACTTAGGCTTTCAACTAAGTATAGTGCAAGTTAGAATGAGTTCTTAACTTAATAGTCTAACTTACATGCTTACGTCAGTCTGACTGAAAGTAATAAGTTTAAGGACTTGTCTCAACATTTAGCTTGTACAAACTTACAGGAGAGAGACTTTTAAAAATTTTTTAAGTATTTTAAGCTGAAACAATGATTAAATAAAGTGTTCTTCCCTTAGGAGCTAAACAGAGTTTCCATGTTTTATGAATAAGTGTTAGTGGCTAATTTGTTTACAAAATTCAGAGTTCGAAGAGATTATTTAAAAACAATTTAACTCCACGCCTAAGTGCACCTAATGTCTTTGTTATTCTGATAATTGAAAAAGTAGGGTTTTGCATAGTATGGAAAGTTTTTAAAAAAACATATATTAGCTATGATGTTAAGGAATTACGTTTTTTTTATGTAATCCTGCTTGAGGCATTTTTTTTTTTAAACATCAGCTGAAGTAAATTGAATAAAATTTTTCATTTTAAAAACTATTTATGACTAAGAAAACCATTATTTTACCCTGGGAATTTTCCTCGGAAGATAATTATACCTTTTAAATTTTTATGTTACATAATAATCTCCATTAGTGTACGTTTTTCATTAAATATTATAGAACATTAAATTAAAATAAAAAATTATGTTTTAAGTTTTATATTTTTTATTCATAAACCAAATATTCATTACATAATATTGATATGATATTGACAATTTTTCAATATTTCTCTCCGACCATAAAGAGCATAAGGTAGCATAAATGGAAAATACACCGGCCCGGATAGCAAGAGATCCAGGTTCGAGTCCAGGCTGGGACAGTTAGATTTTTTATTCTGTTTCCTTGCACTAAAAATTGTTAAAATTTACGTGGGATTAAATATCACTAAAAAATAACATTTATAATTTATTTAAATTTATTANNNNTTTAATTTATTAAAATTTAAAAGTAAATAACGAGATTCATTTAAACAGCTTGACAATGTCAACCTGACATGCTCCTCCCAGCATAAGACGATATATTCGTCTGCCTCGGAGGTTAGAGTCTCGACACTAGTGCGGGGAATTTAATTATCAGACTTGTCTCGGTAGCATAAATGGAAAATGCACCGTCCCCGATAGCAGGATATCCAGGTTCGAGTCCTGGCTGGGATAGATTTTTATTCTGTTCCCTTGCACAAAAAATTGTTAAAAAATATATATGATTTAATGCACCGTCTAAAGAAAAGCTTTTATAGAAAAAGTATTCACATAGAATATCAAATTTAATATATAATATAAACAAAATGTGAGAAATATTTTTAGCAGAAGTTAGTGTTAGTATTAATTTTAACCGAGCATGCTTGGCGGAGGGGCCATACTAGTGTATTAATATTTAGAATTTGTATACTACATCATTTAAAATAATAATTTTCAGAAAGGGGTAAGAAGAGGGGTTGGGAAGTTTAAGGGTCGTTGTTAAGAGAGAGGGAGAAGACACTACTGAGGAGCACTTATGAATACCCAACCTTTCACCTGCAGCTGGAGTGGCCCCTCCTACACTCGCGGTAGCCCCGCGTCACGGTGACCTGTCTGCAAATTCACCTTTTGGTTCACGGTGAACCAACTCATACTCGTGTACGAGCGTCCAATATTGGCTAGGAACTAGGAACAGTGATAGGATGTAACTAAAAGTCACCTCGTATTTTTATATATAGCTTTTCAAATAACAAATATCATATATCAAGGTCAGAAAAAAAAAAAAAACTTATGAAAGACTTTTCCCCTTAAACACTTACCTCTCATTGTCAAAAATCTGCAGAAATATCACATTTAAACCTTTGTTGATGATTGTTGAGAATAATCTATCCCTTTCAAATATGAGGAGTAATAATTAATAATAAAAAAATTATTCAAACTCTCCTTTTTTTAACTTCTGGATGATAGGCGAAAGTTCAAAAATAATTGACAAACCTGTAAACATTCATAAAAACTTGTTTTGAGCTTTGCTATGTATTCAAGTTTCTTCATGTCATGTTTTCGCAAATCATTTGATGGCTTCTTCAGGGCTCAAAGTAAATCAGGGGCTCATTATATATTCAGTCCTGAAGGAGCCATCAAATGATGTGCAAAAGCTTGACAAAACACAACTTTACTACATGGTCAAGCCCGAAAGTAGTAATTATAGTAGATTTTTTTTTTTTTGCGGTGGAGGGGTGGGATCAGTCTAGGTTGATCCAAAAAATATAATTTAAAAAATGTGTATTTTTTATCATCTGCCGACGTTAGTAATAATGAATATTCCTGGAGACTGTGTGTAAACTTACGTGATCAATTAAACACAGTTATTTATAGCCAGATTAGTTTCGCGTTCTTAGACGGGGCTTCAGGAGCTTAAAATATATTATTCAATTTATTAAACTTCCGCTTAGAAATCTAAGCTAAAAAAAAAAATCAATGCGAATATGAAATTTTAGAGACATTTGACTTTTTCTGGCTTTAAAAAGGAGTTCTGTGTTTCCAACGTAAAAATCCTGATTTTCTTGAGGAAAATCTGGTAATAGCACTTATAGTGTATGGAATAATATGTTAAACTTGTTTTTCAATATGAAAATCATTTTACATTTATGTATAAATTCAGATCCATCTGATAAATTTGACAGATATATTTATAAGTAGATTACTATTAGCTTGCTTAGCATTACTTACCAATTAAAAAATATTTAATTGGAGTTGAGGGATGTTAATATTTATAATAAAAATATAATAATAATGAAACTCCTGATGAATGTGTANTATCTTTTATAATATAAAATAATAGAGTGAATGACTTACCAACTTAAGGAGTACAACATCCAAACTTTGTGTTTTTGTTTTATTTTTTTATCTTATTGTAACGAAAGAATATTATTCATAAAAAATTTTAATCAAATTGTCTTAGTTATCTCGTATTATGTTTCTATTAACCAATTAAGCGAATTTTGAATAAATGTAACTATTAAGATTGTTCTTATAACAGATTTTTTTTTTTTTTTCATATATTTACTCCAATTACACCAAAAATGGTAGTCATTTGTGAGCCTGTGAGTCTACACTCTATAGGGCACAGTTTTGTGCTACAGGGATCATATGATTGAATTTTGATATACAATTATTAAACAACTACGATGCCAAGGACTTCGTTTATTTTTGTTTCTTTAATACATCTCCTCGAGTGAAATCCTACATGCCAAATCAACTTGTGTTTTAATGAAAATTCTGGCTATTAGGGTTTAAGGAAAATTTTAACCATGTGTCAGGATCACGGTAACCCCCTTACTAATGACTTAATTTTACTGATTTACAAATCTACTTTTAGAGTATAAATTTCTTTACTGTATGTTACATATACAAGAAATGCATTACATACTTTACATGAAGGTCATTTATCCAAGTCGTCCAAAGACTACATAAAATCCTCATTTTGCTAGTCCTATTTTGCACTGAATAGATCTGAACCCTCACTCAAACAAAAAATGTCATTTCGATTCGATATTATGGTCTTTTGAGGGATAAACAGTGCTGTCTGTAACAGGCAATTGGCCTGTCGGAGGCACGGATAGCAAATTACATAGGTTTTATAAGGAAATGATCGTAGTTATTCTTGTAAAACTGGCAAAACTGCCAAGTCTTATCCACTTGGATTGTGGATCAATCATCCATAGATGAAGCCAAAAGAGATCCCAGTGGATAATTGAAGTGAGAAGTAGGCAGACCACGACATTGCTGAGAGGACAATGGCATGGGGTTCGACGCTCATGATTGGAATGAACTTGCTGTCGATTCTAGAGAAAGCCAAGACTCATCTTCATGGTCTTTGTGGCAGATAAGTAACTACCCTAAGAAGGAGATATATGATAGACATAGCCACTGGAAATATTTGTCTTCACTTGACACAGCTGAAATATCCTGAAAACATGGAGAGGGAAACAATTTTGAAAGTAATTGTGGATAAAATAATAATAATCAGTCATGGAAATGTGAACTTAGGGACACGATGTCCCCTCTCGTCTTCATGATAGCCTTGAAGATGGTTTACATTGTAACCCGAAATATTGGCAGATAATCTTTAAAAAAAAATACACTTTTTAAATTTGTATTTTTTTGGATCTCCCTTGACCGAACCCCAACTAAAATCATCTAATAGCAATTATGGTTAGTTTGGAGGGCGCTGCTTTACTTCCTACGCTCCCAGACTTATTTAAAACTAATCCAGAAATTGTATGGACGATTGTTTGAAAATGATGCCGCCTCGGTGAAATAGTTGTGTTCTCGTGGGGCGTTGCGCAAGCAGTTTTCTCGGCTCGGTAGCTTTGCACGTGAGTCCTGACCGATTGCATTTTCTATACATTTCCGCTAGGGAAAGCCGGCTGTGTGTCTGCTTCCTCCCACACTGATTCCAGCAAACGTGCCGTACGATAGAACACCAACGGTGTACATACTTACATATATATTGTGGAGGCCTTTGCTTAAAGTACTAAAGAAAGGATTACGAATATTAATTTAGTTGTGTTTTTTTTTTTTTTGCTTTGTTAGCCTCCCTTACAACCACTTAGAGTCATTGGAGGCTATCTACAGGTTGCCACCCTATTCTAAACACCCATGGCTCAGGACAAGCTTCTATTTATAAATAAAAAATTGACCTGGGCGGGATTTGAACCCTCGGAGTCAGGATTCCGAGACCCGTACGGATCCCCTGAGCTAGCCTGGCGCCCCTTAGTTGTGGTTTATCATCCTACGTAAATTTTATACAATTAATAAGAAGGAATAGAATAAAAAAATCTATCTGTCCCAGCCAGGGCTCGAACCTGGATCTCCTGCTTTCTGGGCACTTTAGGTTCGAATCCTGGCTGGGACAGATAGATTTTTTTATTCTATTTCCTCTCATTAATTGTTTAAAAAGGATTACGGACTATAAGGCAAACTAATATAAATATATGGCAAAATAAGTAAGAATATGAATTTGACAATCCACTTACCACAATTTCAGGCGTTCCTCGGATTGTCGCCAATTTCTTTGGTTGCAAAAAAAAAAAAAAAAAAAAGAAAAAAAAGAAAACAGCGTTAAGAGCTCTTCCTACTGTAAATTCGACCCACGAGACGGATCTCGTCTGGTTGGAGATTTCTGCTTTACCTTTAAAATATATTTAATCGCCCTAAATCATTAATTTTATTAACCTGCTGCGATTTATATAATGAATAAGAATATGAAAAAAATAATTGAAGTTTACAATAACAGGCACACAAAAATTTAAATGAGAAAATTTTTTTTTTCCCCATTTATGTGTGTTCACTGCACTCTCTTTTCCCCTCATGTTATCATTTATTACGTATATAATCAAATTCAGTATTTACGCTTCTATTCACAAATCATTGGATGGGTTTGTTTGTCATTCTTTGGCGTAGCCTTGGCCGACTCCCAACGTCAATTTGGATGAGTATTAATGAAGTTTTAGACGTTTAATAAAAGGTTACGAACCGTAAAGAAAAAGTTGTTAAAAACGGCTTTTCTGATTTTCCACTCGTTCAGGTTACTTCCTTTCCTGAAAAAAGACATGTGATAGTAAATCATGCTAATCAAGTTATTGGTTGAGAATTATTTTTGCAACTGATATATTTACTGTACAATTCGCTCTTGATTTTGAGTATTCGCTGGGAAACGTTCGAATTGTTCAAGTGAATCACAGCTTATATAAGAGTCGAAGAAAGAGTATTGTAGAGTTAGTATATAACTTTTTAGGGTTAATCAAGTTTAATGGGAAATAAAAATTTTAACAAAGTGTATTTTGTATTATCCGCCAACGTTTCGGCTAACATTGTAAGTCACCTTAAAGGTTACCTTGAAGTGTTGTCACCTGAATCAAATGTTCATGACTGGTCCCCTGCAGTATTGAAGAGTCTATCCGGAGGATAAATATCCGAGTGGAAGGGATCGGACTCGGAGGGTTTACATTACCTGGAAGAGTGTTTGATGGCCCGCTATCGGGAAGCGGGCCGAACGATCGGAGGTCCAGTAAACAGCGGCCCGTGATAACTGTTCCCCGACTAGGAAGAGCTTTCTCCGGTGAACTGTGATTTACCGCGATCACTCCTTATCCCTGAGTGTTCTCCCAGAGCCACTCGAGGAGGAAGCTGCCCTGTAAATGGCCGCCTTGTTTACAAGAATCCTAAGTGGAAACGTGGGAGGGGTTCATATGAAAGCCAAATTCGAACATAGCCTTCTCTACCTAAAGTATCTTACCTTTCACTGAATTTCTCAGCTTACATTTAGGGATTGGTATCTTTTAACTCCGAGAAAAAAACCAAACAAAAGTGAAGAAATCATTTATTACATTGAAGTTATAGTTCTACTATAAGAAAATAAAGGATCCATGACTCCATTCCAAACGAAATCATGCAACGTATTCGATCTTTGAATATTCTGTTCAGGATACCGCTTAACAGCCCAATGTTTTCTCATTCAATGAAGAATGGTACCTAAACAAAAACAACCAATAAAACATGAATATCATACAATCAGAGTACATAAAGAATGAAAACAAACTACGATCAAACTAATCTCATTAGAAATACTTAGTGTTAGTCTCCCTTGCAACCACTTAGGGTCATTGGAGGGAGGGGCTATCTACAGGTTTCCACCCACCAATTTTAAACACCCATGGCTCAGGACAAGCTTTTATTTATAAATAAAAGATTGACCTAGGCGGGAATTGAACCCGCGGCGTCAGGATTGCGAGACCCGTACGGATCCCCTGAGCTAGCCTGGCGCCCCAAAGAAATACACTTTTATTTATAAAATCTGAACCTATAGTTGAGGAGTTTAGAGCCGTATTCACTAGGCTACACCTACATATTCCCTTTAACGTTAATAAGCTTACAAAAAGTAATATTGAGCTCGTAGAGATTTCTGGGAGAATGACGCTATTGAGATTGTATGTGGTGACTTAACTTAGTCCCCGCAACAAAATCAAATACCTTACGAAATTAGCCACATTAGAGCAAAATAAATAAGCAGATTTCCAAATTATAATCACAGTAGATGACCCGTGCAAAAGAACAATTTGCAGTAAAAAGATCTCAAAAATTAAATAAAGAATGCAAATATACCTTCTCAATGTCTTGTCAATTCTGATTCTCTGTGCTGTCAGTTGCCCGTAAAAGTCCCCTATCCTTAAATTACACCTGGAACAGAAAAATTATAGTCTTCCATGGTCGAATCAGAGTTGTTACGTAAAGATAAGTTTTCCCCCATGACCAAATATGTCTTATAGAAGGTAAAAAAATAATATCTCGTCAAGATAATATTCTTAAACTCATAAATTCACATTATTGCAGTTGAAGAATATTTGTATTTGAACTTTCGGCGGCATGTAATCACCCATAATTATAGAATAAATATTTTATCATGTAACAAATCTTAATCGTTCCATTGCACGAAACTAAATATCATGCCAGCTGCTGCGAAAACACTCTTAAAACTTGGCATTTTATATAAGCCCCCACTCCTATTCGTCTAAATTTGTTCAATAATAAACAGGACTTTTCTTTTTACATTTTAAAGTGACCTGCAAAATTCCATTAAGAATACAAACAATTTAGGCTCGTAAACCGCAAAAGTAAAATTTACGATGTAGGTAAACACCCACTCCTAATTTCGCAATTTCCCTCTGGAACTCCTTAAAATATTTCTCTTATCAATAAACTAATACCCGTATGAGTAGCATTACTCTTAATTAAATATTACGCCCACTAGACCAAAAAATTTTTTAAGTGTATTTGACATTTCAGGCAATCCCTCACTAATTCATCAGATGTCACTCGGTAACGATCTTAGCCTCAAACTAAATTAAAAAGCAATATGTCTAATTTCATTAAGAACAACAAATTATACATTATTTTAGGGCGTAAAGATAAAAATTAACGGTTCAGGTAAACCATCATTTTAAAATCAATTAATGCAAGGGAATAGAATACAAAATCTAACTGTCCTAGCCAGGGCTCGAACCTGGATCTCCTGCTAACCGGGCAAGCGCGTTAGACATTTACACGACCGAGACTAGCCAGATAAATTATTAAATTCCAGGATAATAAGTTATCTAGCTCCTCCCGGGAGCGTAATAGGATAAAGTGCTTGCCCGATTAACAGGAGATCCAGATTCGAGCCCTAGCTGGAACAGTTAGATTTTTCATTCTATTACCTTGCATTAATTTATTTAAATTTACGTGGGATAAAAAACCACTAATAAAATTAATATTTACCATCACTTTTTTTATATTTTATTTTGCTGCGCATCTCCTAAATTATTTATTTTATCCATAAACGTATCTTTGTTGAGCTTTATTGCCTTAAACAAAATATAACAACTGCTACTTACGTTTTTTTAACCGGACTTGACATTTGATTCTTCACTCCAATTGGCTCTATTTCGCTCTATATTTTATTTAGCTCTTTTTTATTTATTTTTTTTTTTTGTGTGTCATTACTTAATGAGTAGTTCAGAAGCACCTCGAGATTGATACTTGTCATGAGAATGGCTTAGAGATACCCTCACTCGAGTGAGTCTTAGACAGTTCTGGAGGAGTACTTGTCATGCCCCAGTGGCCGTATGGAAACGGCGGTTACGAAGGCGGTCATTGCACACGGCGTAATGCCAGGTGTGAATCGTGTGTCGGGATGGTAAGTGCACCTCGATGTGATGAGATAAAGCAAGTGTTCCACTCCTCAGTTCGCAGTGACTTCTCCATTACTACAATTACGCCTAAGATTATATATTCGCACTTAGAGATTACCAAACAAATGGTAATTAAAAGAAAGAAATACATTGCGCTGGAGTTGCGTAAACTAAGTAGACTTTTTGTGTAATAATCTCAATTGACGTACACCTTTTGTGTCCCACAGTGAAAAATTTTAAATAATAATTGATATTCGATAAAAGATAAGATATTTTATATTTAATACTTTCATCAGCAAGGGATTATTCCTATATCGAACTTATTTTTTGACGAATTTCTATAAACGAAGTATACAGCATTTTACGGAGGGGGGGGGGGTTATAAAGTAGATAAATGATATGGTTGGAGGTTCGTTGGTTGTCGAGTATGGATAAATCAGTCAGTGTTCCGGATCATAAAATAAAATTATTGGGCAATTATTTTATTATTGCCGACATTTCGATTTAACTTGTAGGTCATCATAAGGGCTGAAATACAATACACACTATTACACTTACAGAATTATAGATTGGAATATACAAACAGAGATTTAGTGTGCTATATGGCAGTAAAAGATTTACAGATTAAACTAAAGAATGGTAGAAGAAGAGTAATAAATGTCAATGATACATATAAAAACTTTATATGTACCGATAGTGATATTTAAATATCGATAGCTTCAAGAAAAACGTTAAATACAAATAATGATTACTCCTATACAGCTAAAACAAAAATATGTTTTAGAGTATCAAAAATGTTTTAGTAGGACTTAAAATATATAATGGCTTTACAAATTTCAATTAACTTTAAGATATTGCTGAACAGTTTTAGAATCACTGAAAATAATGAGATAATTAAGAACTTTGGAAATGAAACTTTTGTTGGGTTTAAAAGGGTTTTACCTCAACCTCATTACTTTAGAATAACCTGAATTATTAATATAAAAACCACCAATACACACATGCGCACAGACACGTATATGTATATGTATATATATATTTTGTAACTTCATAACGACAAAGTGTCAAAATATTTACTTTCATTGGGTAAGAAAGAACCCCCCTCAAAAAAGAAAAAAAAAATCTAAATTTATCAAAGCATTATATATTCGCATGTTACATCATGATATCTCGATTTTTTTTTTCGGTTTACATTTTTTAAGTAAGACAAGAAAGCCATAAAAAATGTAAGAAAACCAATTTAGATCCTAAAATTTTGGGGCAATCCCAAAAGAAGGC
>KZ808829.1:111663-129080 GCA_000696205.2 Oncopeltus fasciatus
AATAGTTTTATATATATATATATATATATATATATATATATATACATGTAATAAAATATCCTCCTAATGATGTGGTGCTTCTGCGTTGACTGATTACAAAATTAAAAATACTTGAGGACATGGAATTCGAATAATCGTGTACACTTTTTTCAATTTTAAATCGTGTTGAATTTCATTTAACGTCAACAATTTCAAAACAATATTTATTTAAAAAATTACTGATTTAGTTTAGTTTTTATCGTAACTCATTTTCACCGTTACTTCATAGTCTCGCTACTGTGCGAATTTCAAGAAATATTTCATATATTGAAATGCCATCGTGATAAATAACGAATTTCAACTGTTTCCTATCTTCTATAACTGACTGAATAATTTTTTCACTTAAAAATTTATCAATAATTGTTGATTGTTAAGAATTATCATTTATATATGACCTGTTTGTTTGAATTAGCAATTTCCTTCGTGCATAGTCAATATTTGTTTTCTTGTTGAGACATTTCTCTGCGAGACGGTATCTTGTAAAATATATTGTTAATTTGAGTCCATCTTATATCTTAACTTTTTGTAAAGTTAAATCACACGTATTTTCCCATTAGGGACACTGGCTCAGCAATGGGTTCCTTTTGGGTTCTTCAAGCATTTAGTAAATTCGTGCCACTCCCTGGGCAAGCTTTTTATAAGAAATAATAGCCTGCTCTGTTTCATGGGTGTTTAAAATAGGGAGGCTTTCTTTAGGAAGATCTTCTTTCAATAACCCAAAGAGATTACATGAGAGGTTAAAAAAAAAAAAAAGTTGATCATGTCAATTACCTTTAATTTCATGTATCATGTAAAATTAATTCCCTGAATAAATTGATGGCCTTCCTTAGATGGCTTTGAGCAGCAAATCTAACTTTGTTCAGATCATCTAGAGATTTCTAGCTCCCCAGAGAGGAAGTATTACAAGAGGCATTTTCGCCTTCCTTACTGGCATGCTTACCAAGGCTGACAACGTTTCCCAACATCCTTCGGTCGTAGCCTTCTTAGTGGGATATCGTTTTGCGTGCGCAAAGGCGTTTTAATGTCCTGGGGGATGCGAAAGTCCCTTAGACAGATTTCCAATATAGATGGATGGAAATAAGAGTAAATGAAGAAAACGGTAAGCTAAAAGATACGACTAAGCTTTGCTCCAGACTGACCCGAAAGGAGTTGGGGGGGACAGAATATAAACTTTAGAAAATTGAATTTTACACCTTTTTCGGTTTTTGTTTTCGTAAATCAAATAACAACGAAGATGATACGATTGTAAATTTTTTGCCTCTTTCTAAACCAACCCAATTTCTATACTACGCTTTCAACAAAAACTAATTATGTTCACGTAGGCTTCCACGGACCTCAGACATATTTACCAATACTTCTTCCGGGTTCAACCGTGTCAGGAGTTTTTAGGTGCCAAGCTTTCGCACATCGTGTGATGGCTGTTTCAGGGCGAATGGAGAATGAGGATAGCCATCACACGATGTGCGAAAGCTTGGCACCTAAAACTACAAGACACGGATGAACCCGGAAGAAGTATTGGTAAATAAAAACTAATTATTAAAAGAGATTGCAATGAAAAGTCTAAATACCGAAATTGGTTTTAATACTATAAAAATAAGAGGGCTACTAGGCAACACTCAAAGTTGCGTACTGAACTATCTTTAACCATTATTTTTTTTTTTCTGTTCAATTGTATTACAGATTATTAGAAAATTACATTTTACATCTACTGTTTCTTGTTCTATTCATCTTTTAAAGATGGACGTAATAACTATCATATTAAGATATAGTTATTATTATTCACCCACATCTCCCTATTTCAGACATTATTAAACTCGTGCTGCAGTTTGCAATATACCGAACTTAATTGCTATATTTCTATTCTAATTTTTTCTAATCGGTTTTTTTTCCTGTGTGTGTTTGTGTGAAAAATATATAAAATATAAATGATAAAAATGATGGTAATTTAATAGATTTATTTCCTTTTTCGAATTCAAACAATAAGGAATGTATTAACGATTTCATCCCTCTTTCTTTACTTTAAAAAGTGGTCGAGTACATACAGAATATCATATATATATACACATACATACATATGATTTTAAACCTTATTTAAGTTTCTAAAAAGTAGAATGGGTCAAGATCTATTTAAAAAAAAACTCAAATGATTTGTCATGGTAATAACTTGATTTCTTTACAGGAAATGCCTAATTTTCTATTGATTAGTATGCTAATAAGTATTCCATCGCTAAAATTAGTTCTAAAACAGATTGTAATTACTTATTAATACTTATAGAAAACATGTTAATAGTTAATCTTGTAAAAATATTTTTTCTGTTCACTTAATCCAGATTATATACGCAGTAGGGTTGGGGTGTTGATCTAAGTTGAATCCTCTTAAGGCGAACTATAAAATCTTTTTTTTTTTTACGTTAACGTGGCTGGAGATGTCCTCAATTCCTATCGATACAACAGCTAATGAAGAAACTTGAGGAAGCAATATCGATTACTTAGCCGTTCGATTGTGTCTGGGGAGAGCTCAATTTCCAGGAGATATTGCGTAATTTAGTGAAGCGTATTGCCTGTAACAAGCGGATTTAGTGTTTCTTGTGGACGCATTATCAATAACGTAAATTTTAATAAATAGGAAATCTTGTTTTGGACAGCCGTAAGGATTGTTATTTTATCTGTTTTTTTATATTTTTATCGCTTAGTATTATGGAGAGTAAGGTTTATCTACAGATATCTATACTTTTCTAAACACCAATGGCATTGAGCGGAATTTTATTTCTCGAAAGAAAAGAGTCTTCTTAGTTTTTGTATCCCCTGTTTTGCGACTCAATTCAGTTGAATCTCTTAAACCAATCAGGGAATCGTGTAGCCTCTGAAGCACGTCCATTTGTCAGAAAACATCTATATTTGCGCAAAATGAAGTAATGAAGAGGTCGCAAAGCCCGAATGTATTTTAACTCAAGTTACAAACGCGCACATCTTGTGTACGTAATCGCCATTACAGACTGTTCGTTGCTTACTGCGGGCAGATTTACCTTCTTGATTTCGTGATTGTTTTCTTACTGTATTCAAATCTCATCTGCTTATATATTCACTCCCTAGTCTTCTCGCTGTATCACATTACTCTACGTTCTTTCGAATTGGCTCTCAATTACTATAGACATCAGTAACTTATACTTTCATCTTCAATAATATATTCATATATATTTTCAATCATGATTATGTTGCTTGTGAATTCATTTTATTTTTTTTTTTTCGGTTTTTTAAGGAGTTTATTTATTGTGGATTATCTTAAATCACTCGATTTAAGAAAAAAAATTTTTTTCTCCTACTAACTACATATTAAAACTGATAATGCCGAAGTTTTTATTTTGTTTGTGTATGTTTTAGAGAATTTAATAGAAGCGTGGGTTATTGAGGTTCTTCTCGTGACAAATTTTTCTCGACATTTTCTCCGGTCCTGCATACTACCACCAAGAGGGGTAATTAGCAAAATTTATGTATTTGGAACAATTAAATGCAAGGGAATAGAATAAAAAATCTCGCTGTCTCAGCCAGGGCATAGATTTTTTATTCTATCCCTTGCATTTAATTGTTTAAAATTTAAGTGGGATAAAATACCATAATATTTATGTATTTGGGTGTGTGTCAACGATCCCATAGTCCCAACTAGCCCATAGTTTTTAGTTCTATTGCAAAAAAAAGTCGAATTGTTTTACTTCTCGCATTTAAACAAATCTAATTTCGTTAATGACTGAAATCAGCCGAGGAGGTGAGGAGGGGGTGATATATGGTGATCAAAATGTAACTTTTCTTCTTTATACTTAATGTTACGAAAATAATTAATTATTTGATGAACTTCCAACTGAATTCATTGAAATGTAATTATATCGGAGGGTATTGTTATGTACGAATAAACGTATTTTGTTTTTTTGCCATATTTTTATGAAAATAAAAACTTACTCTCACGAATCACACACATCATCCTTATATGATCTTCGATTGCATCGCATCGTCCTCTATTGCAATATGTCATTTGTTACCTTTTTATTTGATTTCTTTTTGCTAAGCGATTGCTGAGTCTTGACTAACGTTTCGCAACTTCAGCGATGAAGTCATCAAGAAGGAAGGGTGATAAAGTTGCGGTAGCTGACGTAACCACTCGCAGATTAAAATAGTGCAAAATCATTTGAGATTTTATTTATTTATTTTACTTTGGGTTTGTTTGCAGTTTTATTTATTGTCATTGGTCACTCATTATAAAATGCCTTTATTGTATATGTGTTGTTGTGTGTGTAAAACTTTCATATTACAATTTTTTCTCATTTTTACCCTTGAATTATCTAATTTGAATTATTGAATTATTTATAGAAAAAAACAAAAACAATAACTTTTATTTGAAGTTTGGTTTGGGTATATATATAAGCAATTGGCTTTAAGGAAGTTTGGGTAAGAAATACTTACCCTAAGAACTAGTGAACGGGGGTAATAATTAATGTTCTTAAGCAAGAAGACTTGTCTTGCTTCAAAAATTGGAGAGAAATAGCTCTGAACTCAGCTTCAAGACAAATTAGCACTCATTTAATTTTTAACAGAATCAAAGAATGTACTGGAAAACTTAATTAGAAATGGGGAATATACATTTTGGAGGAAAAAGCCATGTACTGGCCACATTAACATACACGAACCCATATATACATATGTAAGTTGTGTGGAGATCTGGGCACATATTCCTGGAGTTCTAGGCAAAGTAACAGTTCTCCTACCTGTCCTCGACTTCCAGGTCCCGTAGTGACTGTCCCACATACTTCTAGGCAGAGCTCCTCGACCTGTCTCCACCCTTCACCTTATTGTAGTGGTTTATGTGTCGCACGTATATGTTACCCTTCGCTACGTGATTGAGCACGACATGGGGTCCACTTCTTATTTTTTATTTTATTTTAGAAGTCTTCCGCGTAACTGTCGATGGGTTTGAGGTAGATGAAGATGCCTATAAGGTTCCATAATGTAATTTGAATGCTCTTTTACTGCTAATAATCAATTTCTAATTTCGATTACTGAAAAGCCTTGCTTTTGATATTAGAGTAATTTATTTATGAACCTAGAAATCCCGGTATAGTTGAAAGCGCCTGTCAGAAACGCGAAATCTGTACTGAACGACAAACAAGTTTCAAACATGTTCGATGACCGCTAATGTTTTTAGGATATTTAGCTGAACGTCTGATGTAAGAAGAACATTTGCCATGTTATTTTTGTTTTCGTTTTCCTCTACTCCAAAGTGCTTTAAGCAGCTTCTTTGAAAATAGACTTATCTCTCCGGTAGTTTTTGGTCTGATTGTAAAAATGGTCGTAATACTTGAGGAGTCAGAAACCGCGCATCTGTTGATAACAATCTCTGGTGGCTGAAAGGAATTCTTACATGAGTCTGTTCCAAAATTTTTGAACGCATATTGTTGGTACGTACAAAACTTATAAGTTAATGGACTTTTCATCTATGACCACCAATCTTCATGTATAACATATTATTTTTGAGCCTTAGAATTTTCACGATGCCTATATTTTTATCGAAAGTTAATTAGAAGAGATGAAATTCATAGAATCTGTCATGCTCCTCTCATCTTATTTGAACATGGTATTCGGATATTTTCACCTCAATGACATCCATTCTTTCTCATCCCCTTAGAAAATGGACCATTCACACCCTTCTGCCTCTTGTTAGAGGCGTTATTACCCTGGATCCTCTAGACCTGGAACAACTTGCCGTCGGACGTTGTCTCTCCAGCTGGTCTGAGAGACACCCCTTCAGTTCTTCCCCTATTATCCTCGGCTTTTCCTCTTGGATACCGGGAAAGTACATAACTGAGTGTTATCCGTGACCGCCACTTCTTCTTCACTCTTCTTGATTGCCGAGATCCTCCAGGGACAATTCTTGTCTTCCATCCGCATGATATCTTGATTCTCTTTTTTTTTTTTTTCTTTTTTTTTAGTCTATGTCTGGGACTTTTTTTTTTATCTTTGAATTGCTCTAAGTTTTGTTGTTTCTTATGTTTATTTAGTAGTTGACTAAGTGGAGGAATGTCTTTTTTTATTCTTAAATAAATAAAAATATAGCAGAACGGTTCTGTCTGACGTTTGTGAACAATGTTGGATTGATAAGCCTTTGGAGTATACTTAGTAGAATTTTGAAATATTTTTAAAAAATACTTCTTACAGGAGCTGCTGAATCGATGATGATTTCCAATGTTTCATTAAAAATGGACCTAAATAAAAGACTAAATGAGAAATTATACTTCAAATGCCGGAGGAAGCAATGAACGCACAAATGAAAGACCATTAAAACTAGCGCTAGACTGACCGGGATGGAAGAATAGGGCAAGCGCTCACACATCATAATTACATTCGTAAATGGGTGAATTCTTCCTTAACAAGCGTTTTTAGTCTGAATATTGGATAATATAAGCAATAGAAAATTACATTTTCACAGCTATTATGTTCAATAAACTTTTCACAACTCAAACAACAACGATGATGTCATGATTATAATTTTTGGTTTACCTCGAAATTCACCATTTCTTTCATCTGATTTCAGCTGAAAAAAAATTCTGTCAAGGCTTTGCATTGGAAATTTCAGTTATTCAGAATTAAGTCGATAATTTTTTCATGTACCAATTTTTTTAGCATTATCAAGTAAAACAAGAAAATAGAAGTAGTACTGATTTGAAATTCCTATTTTAAATATAATTACTAAATGCTAAATTAGTAATGCTGAGAATTCCTTTTGTTTTAGGCAGTTTCTTTGTGAAGGAATTGTTTTATAATCATATGAGAGATATTGTCTTATCATTGAATCCCAGAATACCTAAATTTCAGTTTTTATTGTTCTAAAGTAAACAGGTTTAAATTCAATTTGTTTAAAGGTCATTACGACTGTTTTCTTATTTTATCTCTTCTTAATTGCTTGAATCGTCAGCTCCTAACATCGGTGAGTTGTACGTGAAATGAGTCAATAAAAACCGTGTGGCGTTACCTTCTGTGTGGTTACTCGAAGCAAACAGTGGTTGCGTGTTTTTTTTTTTTGTACTACCAAGGTCCTCTGTACCACGCCGCCTGAGGCCTTGAAGTGTGTGTACCCCGTGAGAAATAGTCTTTCAATTTATTTACGGCGAGCACTACTTCCTACGTGAGGCCCTCAGTTTTTCCTGTTGAAAGCAGCTAATATATCATCTCAATATCTCCTCTTGGGATTTAAATAAATAAAAACTAGTTTGTAATAATAAAAAAAGTATTTATTGTTGCCAACGCGTCGGCTTAAATTTCAGATCCATTCTTTAGGGCAATGACCCCCATCACCCCGATAAAGGGAGAGTCTCCTTTTTGGGGAAACTGCATTATGACTATATAATATATAGAAGGAAGGGTGATAAAGTTGCGGTAGCTGACGTAACCACTCGCAGATTAAAATAGTGCAAAATCANATATATATATATAATGTGATCTGAGTGCGTTACATGTGGCCACACCAAGGATTCAGCACGCTTAATCTAATTTCTTTAAACCGTCTTGTACAGTCTTCAAAAATAAAGAAATGTATTTAACATGTAGGAGGCAACACAACTTTGTATGTAAAATATTCCCAAGTTAAGAGAGTAGATAGCATATAAGATCTAATAGAAAGTCCTAGATTAAGACTCCTCTTCAATTCAGCATAAACACTAAGTTTGGACGAAACTTAAAAAATACTAAATAAATATGTCAGAACGCATAATATGTATGGAACAGCCTATTTAAAGAATTCTTCCACAAACTTCATGAAAGATAAACAATTACAGACCACTTAGGATTGACGTACATTATTGAAAATTTTCATATATAATATTTTCTATGAACCAAATTTTTCTAAGATGTATTCAAGTTTGAAGAATTTGCTTATAAGTGTTGACTGTGTAAGTGTGTAGTGGTGGAGCTTGATTAGGCGCCACAATGGGTGCCGACATTGTGGGCCCGCGCAATCTTGAAGTGTCCATTTCAAAACAATGCTGTCTTAGTAGGGTTCCCCCAGGTCCTGTCTGGCCGAAGATAATTCTTCTACGTTGGCCAACTTCGCTTCAGAGTGGATTAAGGCATTTCGCTGGCATCTTCAGGCAGCCTTCCGTTCTTCCTCTGTTCCCCTTATTTTTTTTTGAAGAATGTTATTTTTTCTTTTATGTTTACATTTTATTTATGTCTGCAAAAAATCCACTTTCTCTTGTGTAGGATTGGGGAAAGTAATTTATTTTTACCACCAATAGATGGATTTAATGTCCCTTTAGTCCTTTATCAGTGATGACATACTGTGAAGCATTTGGCTTTTGATCTTACAAGTTCAGAGAACATTTCTTTTATTGAGGTAGTTATTTTTTATCTGCTCTGTCGAAATAACTTTTCACTTCAAAAATGGAGATTTCCGAATTTCATTTTTTTTCATATAATGTATTTTTTTTTTTTTTTTTGCTCCGAAAATTGTGTGGTTTTACTAGTGATAAACTATACCTGTGTCAGAATTTGTTCGCTCGTTTTCGTTCCGGTATATTTGATGTAGATGAACCTCACACATGCCGGCAAGTTGTTCAAAAATTCAATAAAATCCTATAAAATAATCGGAGAAGATGGACACAATCATCTCGTAACATCGTTCAGGAACTAAACACCTATGACACTGCCGTTTTGAACTATTTACATAACATTGTATAACAAAAGAAGCTCGATACTTGGGGCGCACATTAATTATCAGAGAGAACAACTGATATGTTGTTGATAAGTGGAATTAAAATAGGCTCGAACAAATCACTTGGATCAGTTTTTCGCCCAGAAATTGTACAATGGCGGAGTAGCGGTTTTATTAGAAAGTAGCAAAAGTTCATCGCTTGATTAGGGTCTGAATTTAAAACTAATAAATGAAAAGTAAAAACTTATAATATTTAATAAAATTTATTATTATTNGTTTATTATTAATAATTATAATAACATATTAAATTTCCTTTGAAAAAATACCGATTTTCCCCTGTACAAGCCACCATTTATTATTGTTTCTGAAGAAAGAAAGGTCAAGAAATAACATCTTGAAGCACTTTTATTTCTCTTTTATTTTCTCGCACACTTCAGGAGTCAGAATTTCACTTAAACAAGAGCATAAAGTTCTTTACTGTATGCTTTATAAACAATTTTTCATGTAATTTCTGATTTTTTAAATCGTGAGTTTTAATTACTTGTCTTAATTATATATTTCACAGCTCGTTATCCAAGTGAATGCATATAAAATGGGAGTTATGAGCGAATAATTTGTCTATGTGTCAGTTTAATGAATATATTTGCTGGACATTAATTTAATGTTATAAATTGTATCTAGACAGTTTCACTTCCATATTACTATTGCCAAAATGAATATTCAATATTATTATTGAAATATTGTTCTTTTGATTTATTAAATTCAACATTACCGAATCACTTTTATATATTTTTGAACTATATCAATTTATAGTTATATTTACATTCTTCCATCATAAGGACATTTTAAGTGATAATGATTAATGAGAACATACAGTTCGGAAAGTTCAGAACTCCATAAGGATAATAAAAACCTTTTTTTTTTTCCAGTAAATTTAGAAGGGACTCAACATTCTTTATTACAGATTATTAAATCTGTCGTATTTTTCCTAACAGATAGCAGATTTCTGTATAAATGTTGCTTTTTTTTTCATTACGGATATGTAATTGTTATTTTAAGTTCATTAATGATTTTTTTTTTTTTAAATTAAGTGCTTTGATTTGTTTCCGAGTCTCACACATCGAGAATAAAAACCTTCCCCAATGTCATGGTGTTTTATTAAGTTGGAGATATATAAATAGTTAAGCCCTCCCTCGACACATAACACAAGTTATTGATTGAAGATTAAAATAATTATTTTCTATTATATAAAAAAAAAGTTTCCTTCAAAGAAATGAATGATGTATGGAGGGGGGGGGGGTTAATATTTAAAGTATTGCATCTAATAAAAAGCTACAATTTATTCTTGCTAGAAGAACTCCTTGACATGTAGGGTCATAAACGGTGTTCGTTCCAACATTACATAACTGATATTTTAAGAAATATGAAGTCAGATAGATTTTCAAGATTCTCAAGGGAAACAAGGCTAAATGAATATTCAATATTACTATTTGGCCTTGTCTAGTTACGCTGAAATGAAGGTTATGTTGGTGATTCTGCGGTGATTTAGGAAGAAGACCCCGCCGGTTTGTGGAGCGTAGCCGGTCCATTGAAGCAGGTCAAACAAAGGGGGCGAGTGGCGGTTTTACGGTGTCTCCGGAGGCTTTCGATTTCACACTTGCCCCACAGTCATCTTCAGGGAGCAAGAGGTGATCTGACGAGATCCTTTACAGTTCTGCTTCCAAACTTCCCAATCGCCAATGGTAGAATGCCTCTCTTTTTGTATTTGTTATATATAAAGGTAAAATATGATTTTCAATTTCCTTATCGGACAGATTATAGTAATGCCTTCATAACGCCTTGAAAGAAATATTTATAATCTAAGAAAAAAGGAGGGCGGGGGTAACAGCGCTTATCAAAGTCAGATTGATAAACTCTAGTTTTTATTTTCATATAATTTCGTACCCTGAATATTTGAAAATATTGTCATTCCTCTAAAAATTAATAAAAAGTGTAAAAATCTTTGATAGTCAAAGGTCTTAAACAAATAATTTAATGAACTAAGAATAATTTTTTGGAAGAATAATTAGCTACTAATAGTTAAGTTTCGTCCTGACTTTGGATAAGTTCTCAGACTTGAAAAAAATAAAATAAAATAAAATAATTTAATTATACGTATGCTTCAGTATATTTACAAGCCATATTCGTGGTTGTTGAATGATTACGTTCTAATATAAAAAGCCTAGTGAGAAAACAATATTCTATTTATAACCAAATTTTACCTCTTGTACTGAGTGTACGGCTATTTAACTGTAAACATTCTTTGTATCGTTATTTCTATATATTTATTCTTCTTTCACTGATTTTCCCCTCTCGACGGATAGGAAGTTTCGAATTTTTAATCTTAACTTTGCTTAATTAACTTAATCTTAAGTTTGCTCTTAACTTAAACTCTTTATATAAATAAGAGTTTTAAAGTTATTAAAATAACCCTATATTTTAGTATTTTTTTATAAAAATGACAGATTATTATAATTTTTTTACGTAGATTTTTAATTTTACTTGTCATTTTTAGATGTTCAAATTTTTAGGGAGAATACTCTTTGATTACATTATAACGACAGTCTTTTTGTTTTAACTGGGTTAACCAAGAAAAGCATGTTAATTTAAAATTAAATTGATTTCTATTTTTTTCTACACTTATATTTCGTGTCTCTTATAATAATGTACAAATTCAAATGAGTTTTTGAGCGTGGAAATTATTAGGAGAGAAATTGTTGGGGTTCGGTCAATGTTGATCCAAAAAAATACAATTTAAAAATGCATTTTTTTATTATTTGTCTAATGTAGACAGATAATTAAAAATGAATAAATTAAAAAAATAAAGAGTATTTTTTTTTGGTTCGAGATTAAAAGTAAAGGTTCTTAACCCTTAAAAATTCTCTACTTCAAAATAATGTAGATGTTCAGATTTTAATGAGGAGATCGGTCTTGGGAGTTGAAGTATTAACGACTAATTTGTGACCAAAACAGTAATATAACCAAAAACATTTTTGGTTAAAAATTAGTTTTTAATTCTTCAGCTCCCAAAACCGAACTCCTGATAATCCTCTCCTCGGTCAACTAGTTACCTCCCAATTAAGATTATAAATTTTGATCTCTCCTTGAGCCCCTTCCAATCTCAGCCAATAGCCCATTCCTCGGCTAGCAAAAAGAAGCCTGAATAGAGAAGTTGGTTTGTCAGCTTCCCTTTATGTAAGTGTGCACGATGAAGATCGCATGACAGTCACCTCAAGGGATCTACTCATCCCGAAGATGTCGCCACGATAGTGACGCCTGCCGAGCAGACTCCGTGCCCGCAGGAGTTACACAAGTAAGCCCCATGGTTAATGATCTCCTCTACTGAAGTTGTCCGAGGATTGCTTCCTCTCCGGAGACAGCGCCGTATTATGTCACCACCGGGACGATCCGCAGAGTCCGGGTGAGCACGAGTCACCGCACTCCCGCCACTTCTCTGTCTCCTGGAAAGGGCACATATCTCATCCCCTCGAGACGATAGCGTTTATGTTTACGCAACGAATATATTCCATTCCATCTGCCTTTGGCATTTCTTACTCTTAATTTAAAGAAACCATCATATTCATTTGGAGGCGGAATAACCTAGAAGTTGATCGCCCAATAAATGCATATCTATATATCTATCATATTCATTTGGCTGTACATAATGTTTCCTATACAAGTATTACAGTGGTTGTAAATATACAATAGAAGTTTTTAAATACTGTCCTCGGTAGTGTAATGGCCAGCATACTTGCCCAGAAAGCAGGAGATTCAGGTTCGAGTCCCGGCTGAGGTTGTATAATGTTTTTATTATATTCCCTTGCATTTATTGTATACAATTGAAGTGTAACTGATATTTTTCTTGGAGGGTATAATAACGATTCATAAATAACCCTAAACTGTTTACCTCTCGAAATAATAGACAATCAATCAGGTAGAATCTGAATAAACTTAATCGTTCTATTAAACATTTAGTATGTAATTAATTGTATATTAATTAAGACGAGGAAGTAAGGCTTTGTAGCTTTGCAGCTGAGAATGAGATTTTCCTGCCGACCGTGATGGGAGGGGTGGGGGATGATCCCAACCATCTAATTTCTTTCCTAAATCTCCCTAATACCCATTTTGTACAAGTTTTAGAACGTTAAATTGTACACATATTAGAGTTTATGCAATTTTTCTTAGCCCTAGTAATGACAATGGTATTGATGGTTATTTGGTATTGTCTTGAACTAAATCTCTCCTCGTCCTTATAAGATTTCATGAGAAATATTCCTCACGTTAGAGCTGCCTAATCTATGCTGATTCCCCATGCCTCAATAAAGGTATTCAAATAGGGTTGATTTCTGGTTGGTATAGGGTTGATATAAGCTGGAGAAGGAAAGAGGTACAATTACTTAATGGCTAGACTAAAGATATTTCTTTTACTGCGATAAGTGGAAGCGCTCAACTTTCATAAATATACTATTAAATTCCTATTTAAAATTTTCTTAAATAGAAATGTCAGAAAATTATATTTTGCTCGTATTATTCTTAGGCTAATAATAACGAATACAATATAGTTATAAATTTTGGGCTCCCTCTGATTAGCCTATTATCAGTTTTGTTAAAAGTAGGATAAATGTTGGATCTTGACTGGTCACTCTAGTGTGACACTAAGCACTAAGATCTCACCAATATTAGTTATATTTGTAAATTTCTTTTTTAATAATATTTTTTTGGGGGGAGAAAATGTATAGACCAACACATTGGAAAATTATATTTCAAGGTTATTAAATATTTAAAATTTTTTCTCAAAGCAAATAACGACGAAGTTATTACTATTATAAATTTTTTTACTCTCTTAAACCTTCTTTTTTTACCCATTCAATTTCAATCAAAATTAATTCCTTCAAATATTTGCAATAAAAAAACTAAATAGATAAATTTAGTATCAATGTTTTAAAAAGAAGACGTTTTATCGGCCTTAGATCTTTATTAAAAGAGTTGAGAAAGAAAAATGTTATAGACTATAAATGTTTTGAAAATACATTTTACATTTATTTTGTTCATTACATTTTTTTTTTTTTTGATTTCTCTAAACTTTTCTGCCTCTGATTTCTGCTTGTAAAGAACTCATCCAACAGTTTACAAAAAGGAGCTGAAACACTGAATTTGGTTTCGTTATTTTAAAAATTATGGACGCTACAGTGCACGTTAGGCTATTTAACATACCATACATACATGGTATGTTAAACTTCCCCAATTTAAGACTGTTGAAATATATCAATATTCGCTTATATGGTAACAACGTGAAAATCTTTTTAGCTTTCCATGATTTCCATATGTGAAATAAGCTAATAATAGGCGATTTAGACAAAGATTGACAATTGAAACAAAATTAGGATAAAATCAGTGGAAATATGTGGTGGCAGTTATAGTTGGAACCCGAAAATATAGGAAGACGGAAATAATAAATAGAAGTGTTTTAGATTTTCTGCAGAGTTTGTGCAAACATTCGTGTACATTTACAGAGGTGGCTGAAATGAAGAACTGTTCGGATGCGGTCTGCCGCGGTATGTGATTGTATAAGAGGCGAGATCTTGCTAAGAGCAAGCTGTGTGTTCGCTGATTAGAAAAGGGGGNGGGGGGGGGGGGGTTCATTGACAATAATTCTACTGTTCTTTCTTGTTGAAATTCAAAATTATAAAATGTTATATTCAAAAGAGACTTTTGTAGTGGTTGTACGTTTTGCGCGTGAGGCAGTTTTGGGAAACGTGGAGTTATATTCGAGTTGAAGCAAGGACGAGATAAGAGACGGGTGGGAAGCGGAAGAGATAGGAGCCGTCATATTTGTTTAGTTCCGCCGTGTCTGTGATATTATGTGTGGAGATTTGAGCTTTAATGAAACCTCCTTTAAGAATATCTCTCGCTAGTTTATCGACGTGAACGCCATCTTATTTATGGTCGATTAGTCGACGATGGAACATTTAGATCAATCGAGCGTTGTGTTGTGCTATTTGCTCTTCTATTTAATCCTCATGACTTTGTGAAGAAAAACTTCCAATTGTTCAAAGTCAGAATAAAAGAATGAATTCATTCAGGTATTGTTTATTTTCATATGGTGTGATCATTAAATATTTTATCACACTGTAATAATTGTATCGGAAATAATCTAATATATTGGATATATATGGTCTTCCAATTCCTCCATCACTATATCTTAGTCACTCTATAAATGATCTTATCTTATTCACATTATAATTGACCAAATTGGGTCGGAAGTTCTCATTATAAAAACCTGAAAAAAACGAGACTTGTAGTCATTCTTTTATTTGAGCTGATAGCGAAGTTGTTGACAATTTTGGTTATCAAGTAAAACCTTTGCATTTTCTTTTATCTTTTACTTGCTGGGCGCTTTCAGAATCAGTGATTCCATCCTCGGAGCTCAGTCACCTTAGAACGAGTGTTCCTGCCTTGGTGGCTCTTGGAGTGCACTTGATTTTATCTCGGCTCTTCAAGTAACAGACAAAAAAAAAAAAGTGGAAAGAATTGGTTTTACTTGATAACCCTAAGAGACTTATAGCCCTTTATTCCTAGGAATCTTAGAGACTTGTAGATATGTTTAGACATGTCTATGATCTGATAGGTTCCTGGGATCCGAATGTAGAACTATCTCTCGGTAGTGATAAGATAATGGTAGTCCAAAGAAAATACATAGACTAATGCTATGTTGATGATATACTCTTTTAGTCATCCTCCTTAGATTATTCAACCTATTTTTGAATATTTTGTTATCAAGTTTTATGTTGAAGTATTCGTATCTCCAAGTCTTCTCCCTAAGAGAATGTTTGTTTTCAATCAAAGGCTGAGCGTTTTCTTAATCGAGAGTGGTATTATCAAAGCTTACAGCACTAATCAGGATCTTTTTCTGTTCGCATTTCTTATATTAATGCCCAGTAAGCCGTAAACTTTGATTCCCTAAAGAGCTCAGCCTTTTGAGGGGGAAAAATACGTTCTTTGATTGAGGAGATTTTTATTCAAAAATCTTCTTCGCTCATGAACATTGAGAATGGATATCCTTGTTCTGTGTATTCTTTAGATAATAAATAACTGAAATATTCAGCTTGAATTTGTTATTTCTCATTCACTTATCAGATTAATGTATATAAATATTCAAACGGATCACAATACATTTCCTAATTATTTTATGTTTTACTTTTTTACCGTCATCAAAGATTAGATGTATCCAGGGGTTCCAGTCCAATGTCCTTCGCACAATCCTCAACACTCTTCCCTACGTATCCAATAAAACCATCCATTTTCACCTGCAAGTACCTTTTGTTTCCGAGCTCATCCCCTCCAGGTTTGATAAGTTCCACACAAACCTCCAAGGACATCCAAATCCTCTAGTCCTCTCCCTGGCATCCCACGTTCATCCCGACCACCTCCCCGACGCTTCAAGAGGAGGTGGCCAAGGGACCTCATACTCCAGCCAGTTAAGTTAAAATATCAAGGGAGTGAATGCACTGGCAGTTTTCTCCCCCTCTCACTCCCTCCTTGCCTAGTCTCCTTCTTATCCTAGGATAAGGAGAAGATGAGTGCCAGATAGTCCATCGCAGGTTAACGTGGGATCCTCTCTGAGGATGGGTTACGTCGCGGGATAGACGAGCGAGGACAACAATGTACCCCATCAAACATTACAGTGTATAGAAAATTTTCATAATAATTTTTTTTTTTAATAAAGAGTTAATTTAAGACTTTTTTTACCTAGTTCGTCATATCAGTAAATAATCCACATCTTTTATATTATAACTAAACCCAGATAATATTCCATTACGCTTTTTTTTTTTGGTCGACGACTAATTATTATTTTAGTTGGAGGACCGGGAAACACTACATTTTTGCCTCCTGCAGATACTGTCCAAAGTCCTACTCGGTAAGACAGTCCTTGCTCCTAAGGAACACTTCTGTTGGTTTTATGGGACTGGCGGCTGGCAGTATTCCGGATTAGTAAAGGGAATCACTTCAGGTCTTACTGAGGGTTCAAGTCACGATCCCAGCAAGTTTCTATCTTTAAATAAGAGCTTGCCTAGGTGTTTAGACCGTTGGGTATTAAAATGGGGGGGCTAACTGTAGATATGATCTCCCTCCAAGTTGATTGAGTGGGTGATTTAATAGAAAATGGATCTGTTATACAGGAAGTTTGTATTTATTCTTTCATTGCGTTATCTATTTGATTTTTACGATTCCAGCATATTTTTTTTTTTTTTAGATCACGATTTGTGTCGCTTGAAAATAACGTGGATTAATTTTATTATTAGGTGAAGGCCGGATCTTGAGGGCTTCCCAGGCCCGTGAGATTCTCGAGTATAATTTTCACTCCGGTCAACACGCCGTTTTCCTGAATTAGAAGGCAATAAGGTCAGCCTGCCTCCCAGCAAGACGAACTGTTGTCAATTGAGCGGTACTCGGCAAAACCGTAGCTCTTAATTCGCCATGAAAACAGGGCAAAAAGGAATACAACAGCGAATGAATGCTTTTTGCCTGGAATCGCCGTCATCACTTTGCCTGGAATAACGGCAGAGTGATGACAGTTGTTTCCTCTAGATATTGGAATAAGAAAACATCAATGGAATAAATAGTATATATAAAAAAAATAAAA
>KZ808829.1:159864-173399 GCA_000696205.2 Oncopeltus fasciatus
TGTTTTTGCTTTTATTTTCTTGCTCTCTTCTTTCGTACTTTTTTCATCGATACCCCCACATAAATGGCATTAATGACCCAAGTGGTTGGCATGCCAAAAAAAAAAAGAAAAAAAAAGTCAGGGGCGAAGAAAGATCAACAACGAAAGGAGTGACGAATCGAACGGCTCGTAGATCCAGGATATCATCTCCGACGGGGAAACCATGAAGAAGTGTCTTTCTTAAAAGAAAAGTTAAAAGAGTGAAGAATGGAAAAAAATACAAAACATATCAAAGTGTGAGCTTGTGTCGTGCGTGCGTACGTGCATGCACGTGTGTGTATGTATGTGTATATGCGTGTAAATGTATGTGTGATTTTTTTTTTTTTAAATCACCGCTGCGATCACATTTTGTGATTTATATATAATATATGTATATTGAAGCTACATTTACTTTTGGTAATTTATTTTTTATTATTTCCTATTCGAATTATGTAATGAGTTAAGTAAACACACACACACATTTATTTATTTATATGTACATATAAAATGGAACATTCGCGACTGCGATATGTATAGAAAATAAGAACAGGTGGGAGAAAGAGTGTAGTGAAGAGAAGATTGAAGTTTCCAGACTTTTCTCTCTTTACTGATGAAGGGCGTGAAGTCTCCTAAAAAATTTTACCCTTTATATTACAACAACTACTATCCCACCTGTTCTAATTTACTGCGCGCGCATTTGTGTGTGTGTGTGTATGTATATTTGATCCATGGACAATTTATATATATTTGTTTTCTGATAAATAGTATCAGATTTCTTATAGTGACGTATTGAAATATATCAGTCAATTGATTTGTTGCTTAGTGTGTCGATGTGACTCTTTCCCCGCTGCTCGGTTATACCAGTGATTAGTAGAGAATCAGGCCGCTGCCTTATCGACTGGAATCGCATCTGGGCCAATGTCGGCGAGACGAGCGTGCCGATTGAGTCGTGGTTCGAGGAGGTGGTGATACAGCTCGGCGAATATGTTCCGAATGCACACGTTCTAGTGGGTGTTCCCTTGATATCCACGCTGTTACAAACCCCGAATGCTGGGGACAAAGGGGTTCCTTAGTTTTATTTTATTGAGGTCGCACTGCTATCGAGAGTGGTCGTGATAAGGAGAGTATTGTAAGTGGGTTTTATGCGTTCTTTTTGAAGAATCTGAACGTTTTACCATAGACAAGAAATAGGACTTTTTTTAATAGTAGTTCATCTCCCTGTTGCGAATATTTTTTCAAGTGGAAGGAGATATTTGACCATTAGTACATCAATGGTCAAAGGTTTGACCATTAGTACATCAATGGTCGAAGTCTGGTCAGAAATTTCCAGATGAGCTAGAAAATCCACCCATTTTTGACTCCCATACATCTCTATGAATACTACCTACTACCACCCAAAATTTACGTACTTCAGTTTTCTATCCTTCTTATTTTGCTTGGCGAGGTATGACAGCCTCCATTTCATCGAGCACTTATCTTAACTTATGTGAATCAAAAATAACCTATATCTTCTTCCATGCCTATGTGTTTCATGGTGGAAACTTTTTTACACCTTTGGGGAAAAATCCTTTGAAAATTTTTTTTAAAGCTTCCTTCTAGTAGCCATCGGGTGTAATCGGTTATGGCCCGATTATCCCAGATCCTTTAATGGAGAAATTATAATAATAAAAATCTTCATATGTCCTTATAATTAGTTTTATAAAAATATGAATGAATGGGGTTTTTATTAATACATAATAATACATTTTCCATTTGAAAATAAACAATTCACAAAAAAATAAATAAATAACTACACTGGTCAAAAGTCCGTCGGTAGGAGTCATAATAATAAACAAAATAAAAATATATAATATGTTCACGTAGGCTTCCGACGGTCGTCAGATGTATTTTCCGTTTCTTCTTCCGGGTTGGACCGTATCAATTTTTTGATATTTGCCGAGCTTTTCATTCTCTATTCAGCCCTGAAGAAGCCATCACATGATGTGCGAAAGCTCGGCAACAATTACGCTACCGGGAGAGACAAATAACCTATTAAATTCCCAGAGNAACTAAAGTCTCTTAAATGTTAGAAAATCTTCAATAAGATGAATCTTTGCTAACAACTAACCATTTACTGATAGGAAGAAAGAAAAGAAGTGGATTAACTGACCCTTTTCTCCATAAACGGGTGGGAATATAAACAGGTACAGGATTAACTGGATAAGATACAACACAAAGTCCAGTCTGGGGCAATGGAATTTCTATTTTTATCTCTTATGTAATAATAATATAAATATTTGTAAGTGATCCTTTAATTTTGTCCGGCAGTGTATATTGGTGGAAACCAATTTGGGTTTTCTTTATTGGATACTAAAAGGTTTGCCCATAAAATTGCTATGAAAAGAATTATATTCAAAATTGAAAAAAAAAAAAAAAAAAGTGAGCATATTAAGGTAGATATTTAAGGTTGTAAATTTGAGATTTGGTAAAAGGACCACCAGCTATAAATATATAAACTAAGGGCTACATTTGGGTTTATTTTAAAAAATGGTTAAACCTATGTTGAAATCAGATAAGAGGGGGAGTAATTTACAAGGAGATCAAACAATAATTGTCAATGTATTCGCTATTAGTTTCAGATAGCAAATAATGAAAATATAGTTACCAATTGTATTTTTATCATTTTTTTTTCTGTAAAATTTTAACAAAATAAAATAAGGATAATTAAAGGAGGTTGGTTGGCCGTCGAGTATTATGTTGGAGAAATTAATCAGGGTTTCGGTCAGGAACACAAAAATAAAATACTCCAAAATTGTCGGGTAACTATTTTATTATTGCCGACGTTTTGACTTAACATGTAAGTATGTAAGTCATCATCAGGGCGATAGTATTGTCTGGAGTGATCGCAGATGGAGGTTTATGGTCACATCTTACAGTGCAAAACTAACTTAACCAGTTCAGTTCTGCACTCTGAGATTTGACTATAAACCTCTCTCGGAGATCTCTCTAGACATCACTATCGCCCTGATGATGACTTGCATGTTAAGTCAAAACGTCGGCAATAATAAAATAGTTACCCGACAATTTTGGAGTATTTTATTTTTGTGTTCCTGACCGAAACCCTGATTAATTTCTCCAGAGTCAATTAAGATGATTGAGCGTCTCCGCCTACCACCCTTCTGGTTGAACCCAATCCATCCTCAAGAACATTAGCTTTTACATTCATTTATCGTTTGTTTTTCTAAGGCCTCTCAGTAGTCCATTCTCATTTACATCTGTTTTAAAAAAATAAGTTGAATCTGCTTAATTTACGCAACATCTATGCGTGGAACTTTAACTAGTTTCACTACTAACTCAGTTTTAATACTAAGATTGGGGTTTACACGACATGGAAATAAAAAATAAATAAAATATGCATCAGCTACAATTTAGAAGAATTTGTATCTCCTAAGTGTAGGATTTCTTCTTCCAAAGTACATGTTCGGCTGGTATTTATGATATTTTCAAAGATTCTATCCCAATACTTTTAGATAAGACTCCAAAACGTGCAGCATCCTGTGATGTAAGTTATAATTTTGTACTACATTTGGATCAAAGGTCCTCCTCTTCTGACGTCTACGTATAAAAGTCCTGAGGCGATTGTCTGAACCTCGCTTTTCTTTACCGATCCCCCTTTAAGGATACTATTCCCTCTTAAAAAGTTCCTAAGGGAATCCATAAATTCTTTCAGTAAAAGGCAAAATGTGATGTAATTTCTTATTGCGTCATCTTACAAATTATTATTTATTGACCCCTGTAAGCAATTACCATTGCTAAACAATGTTACTGTACGTCATTTTAAGAATGTAAATACGATCTAATTATCATATCAAAGTGGAACATTAATGAATTCTCATAAGGTTTTAGTTTCGTTTGGGATAAGGTTTATTCATGTTTCACTTAAAACTCTGAAATGAGGGTTTTTGTTGGTTTTAGGTGCCATGTTTATCAAATGAACAAATGCTACAGCTTTATACCACCTAATTTCCCAGATAATTTATATAAACTTCAGCTCCCTCTTATTCTTCTGGTTAAATTCTGGAAAGATTTTAATCAGATTAAATTGGCCTGTTCAACTATTATAATATGGCTAAGGTAAATTAATAAATTCCTTTTGATGAGTTCATAAATGAGTTGTAAATATCCAAAATAGTACAGTCACTTAAATACCCTTAATACAACAATAAATTGCATATATCATAGTAATACATTTATTTTTCTTATTTTGAATCTAGTAATAAGAAAAATAAATGTATTACTATGATATATTATTTTTATTAATTTTTTTTGTTATTTTGGATCTAGTAATACACTATTTTAATGTGATTTTGTCTCCCTTGGTAGCTTTATCTCTCTTGAATTCTTCAATTTGAAGGTTTATATAGGCTATACTGTCATGCCTAATTCGGTAATATAGTAATCAATAATTATAACAGATATTCTTGCTTTAACCTTCATTTTTATTCTTTTACTTTAAGGATATTTATCTAAATTAATAAATTAGGTTGGATGAGTTCGCTAGTGTTAAAATTAAAAGAAGAGACGGTAAAATATTGAGGGAGGTAAAAATTAATTTTTTCGTTGTTATTAGTGCTTTGCAATATTTTTTTTTGCATATTTTTGTCATTAATTTAAAAAAACTCATGTTACAGAATGTATTTAATTGAATAAACTCGGAGGTTGAGCGCTCCCCTCCCTACCACCATTATCGTCGAGTAGGCGTTTCCCCAATCATATCATAGACCTTTTTGGTTTGTATATTGAGATTAAGCAGTACTCTTTTCTAAACAAATATTATTTTTTGTGGTATTTAATCCCTCGCACATTTTAAGAATTTTTAGTGCAAGGGAACAGAATAAAAATCTAACTGTCCCAGTCAGGCGGGGGTATTTAATAACTTATCAGACTTGTCCTGGTAGCATAATTGGTAAATGCACCGGCCCGGATAGCAGGAGATCCAGGTTAGACTTTTTATTCTGTTCCCTTGCACTAAAAACTACTATTTTCTTTGTCCTATTCTTCATCAAACTATCAGGCTTTGGAAATTCAACCCGTGTACGCAATGTCCTGCGCAAGCAACAAATCTCGTATTGCAGATCATTTTTGTGTTATTTTATGATACCTTTGGAGCCTTATGCACTTGATATCCGACGAATCCTTCTGACTTTTCCACTTAAACTTGAAATACGTTTCCTCATAAAGTTTTAGCACTTAAGCATGGTAAATGGTTATGGTAGCTTCATATCCTGAGGAAGTCATCATTTTATCTATATATATATTATACTTACGCATGTTGATCAATCCTAAGTGGTCTGTTTTGGTCATATTTCAAGAAAGTTTTTGAAGAATTCTTTAAATAGGCTAATCCATACATATTGTGCGTTCTGACATAGTATTGTTTAAGTTTCATCCAAACTTTGTGTTTACGCTGAATTGAAGAGGAGTCTTAACCGAAGGGATATTATTAGATCTTATATGCTATCTACTCTCATCAATTTTACTGTAGTATGTTTGCAACGTACAATGTTGTTGCTTCCTACATATTAAATAGCTTTCTTTACTGTGGAAAGTGTGTATAACGCGGTGTAGGGAAATGAGATTTAAGCGTGCTGAATCCTCGGCGCAGCCATAGGAATATGTAACGCTTCACAACTTGATCTTGGCTGAAGTGTACCTATACATATCCCCTTCTGGAAATGGGATGATGTTCGTATCCCGAGTTATGTGTAACCCAAGACCTCCTCTCTGACTGTCTCTAAGGGAATTATGCTTTTGAGGGGCTTCTCGGCCGTGTTGTCCAGTCCTCTGTCGGTAGCCATGAGGCGTGCTTCTCCGTCTTCGGCAATCCTCGAGAAGGTTCACTTCTTCGAACCGCCGCCTCAAGACACAGGTTTGATTTCCTCACACCGCTCCTGACCCATCTGGCAGTAAAATACCATAAAAACGGGTTTATGATAATTGTATTAATAATTGAAGAATTTGCTTTCGATTAGTAAAATCCATCATGATCTCTTTCTCCTTTTTAAAACACAAACCAAACATATATGTCTAGTAGGAGACAAATATTGAGTGTAATCGAGGCTTTTAAAAATCATTTCAGTTAACATTAGATGATTTTAGTTGGGGTTCGGTCAAGGTAGATCCAAAAAACACAAATTTAAAAAATGTATTTTTTAATAAAGGATTATCTTCTAACAGAGAGTTTGTTGACCGTAGAAATTATTCTAAGATGATTTTAGTTGGGGTTCGACCGAACTAAAATCATCTTAGAATTATCTTCTAACGTTTCGGCTTACATAGTAAGCCATCTTCAGGGCTATCATGAAGACGAGAGAGGACGTCCTCTAATTTAAAAAAAATGAGCATTTTTTAAATTTGTATTTTTTTTGGGATCTACCTTGACCGAACTCCAACTAAAATCACCTAATAATAATATCTACGGTAAAAAAAACTCTCCTTTTGAACATATCTGTTAACGTTTTTTGGTGAAAAATATTTAAACTTGTTGAAAAATGTGTTATGCTTTTCTCAAGTTTTTGAATGGTATTTGTTTATATGTAATCCTTACCTAACATTTAATTACCTAAAAGTTTTTATTTAGTATTTTTTTTATTTATAAAAATGAAAGAGGGAAGGCTATTAAATCTTATCTAGATACATTTTCAGTATGCTCTTTTTCCATTCTCTCTCAATTTTTTCTTTCTTATAAATTTCATAGTTTCCAAGCACAAAGAAATTACTATCTACATCCACATCATAACTATTCGCATTAACAATTCATTGTACCTCACCATGACCTATTGCTAAGAAATTTTTCTTCTTGAGAATATCTTTCCGCTTCTAAACATATATCCCTGGCGTTAATGGCCAAAGGTTGACAAGCCATTAAAAAAAAAAAAAGATTAGTAATCATGATGAGTTCAATTTGACCTTTCAAGTTATTATGCTCAAGAAAATCGATATATTCACATATGTACCACGATGATTTTTGAAATTTATTTTTACTTCTTTAGGAAGTGATCCTCCTGCTTCTTCTCCAATATATTTTTAGCTTTAGCTATCGTTTTGGCAAAAGAGTTCCTCATGAGATTAGGAAAGAGCTCAAGAAGACGTGTTCTACCCAATCTCTCTTTCCTGGATTTGTTATCTCCTCTTGCACTCCTTCCGCTCGTCTTCGTCCTTCCGTCATCTGCTGTAGTGTATGTGTAGGAGAATGTCTCCATACATCATTACCGGTACACATAAGTTGGTTTCTGTTTTTATATTGGATAGTTAAATTAAAAGTTTAATCTGTTATTAATTTGTCTTATGTCATACCATTTTTACATTTCTGTCTGCTCATTCCAATCTATAATTTTTAGAAGTGTAATACTGTGAATTTCATATAAGCCCTAGTGACGACTTACATACATAATACATTGGCATACATGTATGCATTACATACATAATAATACAAGGCCATACATTGGAAATAGTAAAATAAAANAGATCTTTAGTTCCATTTAGCTTTCATATCTGAATGAAGATGAAATTGATTTTTTATTGTGTATCTTTTATCTTCAACTTAATGAAGCTGTGTTAGTGAAGTTCACTTGAGTATATATTGATTTGTTCGCTCTATGGACTGTTGGTTTGTCGGGCTGTCTTTAGTTCTTAGCTCAAGAACTTTTTACCAAGTGGCAAGACATATTTCAGGATTTCTACTTGCAAAACGAATGAAATTAAATGGTACTTCTACTTAAATACTATCGGACTTACATCGCATACATATATTTCCAGTAACAAGCTATATATAATTTGTGAAGTAAAATTGTATTAAATTTGGGAAATTCATTGATGGAACATGGATTTATTAGGTTATTGGTGGATGATCACCCAAACAGATCTGTTGCTGTGTTATTTGTTACGAGAAGAGTGTATTCTTTGCGAATTTATTTCCAGAGAGGGGACTCCAAAGATTGGGTACATAGTATAAAGTGGAATTTTGAATATTATTATAGTTATTGGCGTGTTAAAAAATAAGTAAATAAAATATAAAATAAAAATAAAAAAGGGGTAAAAAAAAAGTAACTCGTAAAATGCATCTTTACAAATTTGAATACTTCAGTCTTTTCCTTGGAAGCTGATCATCCGAAGCACTAGGGATTAGAGATAGGGGAGTTAAGCTTCTACTAATATTGGTAATTGTTCACTTCAGGATGTTGAGATAATTTAGGAGTTCATTGAGTTGGGGTTGGGGAGTTGAAGGTGGTCTTTTAAATTGAGAATTCTATGGGGATGAACTGATAAAAAAAATTAGAAATAATTTTTGCAAATAAACTAATGTTGAGCCTTAGTATAAGCTGATAAAACCTTTTTGTTTTTTTAAGAGCGTATGTTTTTCATTCCACCCCTCCTCCCGGTTGTCCAAAGTTATAGGGAAAAAATCCGGTTTTTTGTATAATAATAACGAAAAACAGAGAACTTTCACGCCATTTCTGGGGTATTTAATGGTGTAACCACTTTAAGTGGTATTTTAATTAATTGAGTATGTATACAATCAATTAATTGTATATTTGTATTTTGAATGCAGTAATTGGGGTGAAAATAGTCAGAAAGTGATAAGAGTAATTAAAATTGTTTTCCCGTTATCAGCGTTCCGAAATATTTAGTCTTCACCGGGTCAAGTGTGATGAGCCGGATTCGGGTAAGTTTTTTACTTTCATGAAAAAGAGGAGAGATAATCAATAGAAAATGAATGGAATCAGGAAAGTCATACGGAGATACAGGGGAAGGTAATAAACCAATCCTTTTGGGATGGAACAAATTTTGTTAGTTGCATAAGTTTCATGTTTTTGAGAGGACAAATGTGTGATTAGTATTGGGGAACGAGTTGGATAAATCCAGGCAGACCCATCTAAATTCTTTTACTCTAAGATGATTTTAGTTGGGGTTCGGTCGAGGTAGATCCAAAAAAACACAAGTAAAAAAATGTTAACGACAGAACAGACATAGAACAAATTTCCTCAACTTATTCTAACATTTTTAACATTTTAAAAACCAACAACCCTCCGTCTCAATAAACCTGTCAAAACATTTTTCTCAGTTCCAAAGTCACTTATTCCCAATAATACCCTTCCCTTTTTTTCCCTTGTCCTTTTATTGCCCTCNATATAGCGGCGAAACGTAGTCAGTATGTCAGTAAGAAGGAAAATCATGGAATTCCTTAGCGCAAATCTGTTTTTCTCTGGATTTACTTAAAATACAGGGGAAAAAATGTTTAGCTCTTACTTAGCCACAAATAAGCCACTACCCTACAAGACCTCAAAATACTTTTTTCCTTTACACAATAAAGTTTTAAAAAAAAAAAAAAGTATTTCTATTTATACAAAAAATGCAAGGGAACCAGAAAAAAAATCTTACTACCTCAGCCGGGACTCGAACCTGGGTAGTAAGATTTTTTTTTCTGGCTCTCTCTCATTTCTTGTATAAAATTTAACGTGGGATTAAATAACACAACTAAAATCGTTTTTTAAAAAATATAGGAAAAAACGAAAGTATAACGAATAGCGGACAATGTTAGCTCCTTCGAGCATAAGACGATATATTCGTCTTACTTGGGGGTTTAGACTCGGAGTAAGTACGATGGAGCTGGAGATATAATCTAGCCTACCCGGTTGCAGTGGTCAGCATTCTTGCCCGAAAAGCAGGAGACCCGGGTTCGAGCCCCGGCTGAGCTAATAAGTTTTTTAAATTCTTACTCCCTTGCATTTATTGTATAAAATTTAACGTGGGATTAAATACCACGACTAAAATCAGCATTTCTGTTTATTTATTCAGGTCACTCAATGCGTATAAATTCGATTCGGAAATTTTGAAACGATCACTGTCCTTTTACTACCTTTGGTAAAATATAGGGAGAGCAAGTGGATCATATTCATGTGTGCTTTCGACAAGATTATTTATTTTATTAATAAATTGAGTGTTGTTTATCGTCATTAAATGTATTACTCATCACGCCTAAATGTTTTCTGTTACAACACCATAAAGTAGTGCGGAGTTGATGTCGGAGCGATCGGAAGATAGTAGCTATAAATGGATTTGTAGAAAGAATAAACAAACAAACATGGAAGCCTCACATTCAACTAACTGTGATGGAATCCACTTCTCGTTAATTTATCCGTTTAGAGTAGCACTGTATCATTTATGTATGCGATTAGTATATTTTATATTACCTAATCTTGTGCATAAAATGAAATAAAATTTATTGTATCTAAACATTCACAGCTTGAGCTGTAGACCTCAGTCTGTGTATTTGTTAATGCTATTTACATTTTAATTACCTTTATCTTACTTATTCCAAGGGTTTGGTTCAAATTAATATTAATGGACTTTTATTATTCGAATTTATTAATAATCTCCCTCCCACTTATTTTTTTTTTCTTTGAAACAAAAAATCTACATTTGAATAGTGTAATCTGTTAAATTCTTTGGTATTTCTTGCACAAGTGATAAATGAAAATACAGTACGTGAAAATTGCTGGTTTGTGACGCATTTCAGTAGGGCGTATATTTGGAAAATCTTATGAATTGTATGATTAAATATATATTTTAAAAGCATTCACATTTCACTTACTGTTCCAAACCCCACATCTTCATCTTCATGGGTCATGATGGACCTCCAAGTTGGGTTAATTTCAGCTCTTATAGGTACTTGACTATAGATAATAAGAGGTGTCCAAGTCTGTAGAATAGCTATTTTAGATGGATAAATTCAACTATTAATTCTCCATGTGACCAGTTTAATTCCACACCAAACAAAATTAGAAAAAGGAATGGAATCGAGGATTTAAGACATACCTACTTGAAAACATTAGTGGTTTTTATGGCTATGATTTACCTTCCTTTTTCCGTTGCCTTTCCTTATAACTCTTTAATTATATTTGCAATTTTTGTTGGAGTTACTTCTGAAATAATTATATGTTTCAGTTCCGTTTCTATCATGTTTTAATTAAAATTCATTACGATAAATTATTTTTTACCTTTCCTTAAATATTGTAACAATTATAAGTTCTTTTGATTCTGATTTACTAACATTGTTTCGTTAAAATAATCCTGAAAAGCATTGAAACATTACTCACTTTATTCAAGTATATTATTTCAAGACAGCTTACAATATTTTATTATTATTATANTATTAAAAATTCCTTCAATATTTGATGGAAGACGTTTTTGTGGCACGATCCAAAAGTCTGAGGCTTCTGCTACCTATTTAATAGTATATCTCCACGGTCAATAACTTCTCAATCTGTCAAATTTTTAACAAAATATATTTTGAGACGTAAAACCACTTTTGAAATTTGTTACATTAGTAAATATGAATGTTGTTGTGGTTTATTATCCCACGTAAATTTAAAACAATTAAGGCGAGGGAACAGAATTGGCAAAATCGTGCCCGAAAAGCTGAAGACCCAGGTTCGAGTCCTGGCTGGGACAGATATATTTTTTATTCTATTCCCTCGCCTTAATTGTTTAAAATTCACGTGGGATAATAAACCACAAAAAAATTTATTTTTTAAATGAAAATAAAAAGTAAATAACGAGAGTCGATAAATAGCTAGACAATTTCAACTCCTTGGAGCATAAGACGATGTATTCGTCTTTCTAGGAGGTTAGACTCTCGCTAGTGTGTTGGGAATTTAATAAGTTATCTAGCTTGTCCTGGTTGAATTGAAACAATTTGATTTAATATAATGAATTAATCTAATANTCCGAAATAGTAGTACATGTAGATAACACGGACGACATGGTGGACGTGGAAGGAAATTTTTTTGTTATTTCAAAACTCCAAAATTTTGACAAAAATGGATTTCGAGTAGTTATATAATTACTTCCCTCTAGATTTAATGTTTGTAAAGGAAAACTCGCATTAGAATCCTTTTATGTTTAATATATTTCTGGCATACTAATAATATAATAATAATTTATTTAACTGAGACGGTATTAGTTGAACGCACAGAACCACAACGTCAGACAACTTCATATCTTGACTTTAGGCCCGGCAGTTTTATCTTATCGTACATCCGAGTTAGATGTACGACAGAACGTTAACCCTTTCTTCGTGGAATGTGACACTGTAGGAGACAGGGAACTTGTACCTTTTCGAAAATAAGATCCCCCCTATGATAACCGAAAACATTCAGTCTGCATTCTTTACACGAAACACACTGTATAAACTGTTAAACGCTCACTAAATGAGTCAGGTGTGATTCCCACCGAATAAAAAAGAGACAGATAAAGTTAATAATTTAAAAAAAAATATATAAGTTATAAATAAATCGTACCTGTACGATTCGAAATTAATCATTATTTCTTACTACAAAAGATAAAAACAAAACGAAAAATTCCATTTATTCCCCATCTAGGAGAGGGAGTGGTAGTGTAAGCGTTAAGGATTGCCACACCACCCGTCCACCTACTCTTATCTATATTAGTTATTCCAATAGTGTTTGTGAACATGTTCTATGGAGTCTATCGTTCATGAATCGAGTCCGAGAATGTTTTGCAATGACCATTTGGTACTTTCACTCCCACCCGCCCCGTCTCGTCGGGTGTACCTTGAGAAGTGTCTCTGGTTTCACAGGGGGAGTGTGGGACAGTGACATTGAACTCTCTGTCTGCCATTTGTCCAATCAAGCATCGTTAATTAATAAAAAAAAACACCCTTAACAGGCCCTGGGATAAAATATATGTTAATGATGTATTTATTCTCGACTCACGACCCACTTGAGAATGTGTCTGGTCAGCACACCATTCTAGCCGCCTGATTTTCTTCCCAGTCAATGAAGAATGGTTCCTAATTAAAGTTGAGTTTTCTCTTAGAGCACATAGGGTCATTGCAAACAGAAGTATAGAACTATTTGTATTTGATTATCTTTGGCTCAGTAGTCTAGTTCCTAAACCACCTACGTGCTCCTCCCCTCCTCGTGCTCTACCCCTCTTCGTTAGGCGGACTCTTGTGTTGGCCCTTGGGCTTGGCGGTTTTCGCTCTGGTTTATTGACCCCCATGTAGGAGGTCTCTCGCGGAGCAACCCTCTTGTGCTAATTGCCCCACTCCCCGCCAACCCTCCCACCCTCTCTCTGCTGGGACATGGAAATACTTCCCGTTTAAGCATTCAGATCCTATCTGACCCTCACTCCTCCCCCGTCGCATCACCCCTTTATCCTCGCTCCTCCCTCGGAGAGATCAATATTTGAATAGCCTCGAAAGCAGCATGCATCTGTTCCGTTAATGCCACGAAGCCATTTGCAATTACTTTGTGGAAAATTGTTTACTTTGGCTACAACCAACGTTCGTTAACAACTTCAGGTCGATAGGTGTAACCCTTTGATTATTAATGCAATTTGAAAATTGTAACTTCAAATTTAACCCTCTTAGGTTCATAGTCAAACCAAAATTTTATCAAAATAGTTTCGGCAGTTTTTGAGAAATTTCGGGATTTTTGTTTATTTAGGTTTCT
>KZ808830.1:43715-71813 GCA_000696205.2 Oncopeltus fasciatus
CCCCCCCCCCCCCACGCAGCAACATCTCGCTTTTGTATTATTGCTAGTCAGAATTCTGTTTTCCCATTCTGTGACTACAGTTAAACTTGCTCCTCTACGACTGATTATTTTCTCATTAACATTCAGATTGTTGGCCTTCGCCATTCCTCCTGGTGATTACATTAGACTTTTATTCGCTTACTCACTCCTAGAAAGTTTTTAAAACATTTATTATTAATTTTAGAGAGTCTTTAACATAGAAACTGCATAAACTAAGCCAATTTATCATGTTCCTTTAAAGATTGGCATGTAAAAGGTTAAAAGACTTATTTAAACTTTAGGGCTGAAAAGGCAATGAGGACAAAATGTAAAATCACTGAGGCTCACTCTCGTAGTGGTTAGAGTAAAATTATGCTCCAAACAATTAACAGTAGTAAACAGTTTATATATTTTAGCATTCCTCAAAACCCTCCCTCTTGTTATCAGATTTAAGCTAGAAATTAATTTACTTTCTATGAATATTGTATGTGTTGTGGTATATAATACCACATTAATTTTATACAATAAATGCAAGGGAATATATAAAAAAATCTTACTGTCTAAGCCGGGACTCGAACTAGGATCACCTGCTTGCCGGACTGCCATGTTACCATTCACAGCACCGAGACTAGCCAGATAACCCGCACTTTACTGGGATTCTAAACCCCCGAATCAAATTTCCCCCGTGCAGGGAATTTAATAAGTTATTTGGCTAGTCTGGGTGGTGTATATGGTAACATGCCAACCCAAAAATCAGCTGATTCAGGTTCGAGTCCCGGCTGAGACAATTAGATTTTTTATTCTATTCCCCTGCATTTATTGTATTTAATTTACTTTCATTCCGTAATTATGAGGAATGAGTTTGCAATGGAATACCTAAATCCCGAATGGGGTAACCACATTTAAAAAATAAACCAACCCATGAAGGTTTCAACCCATTTATATATTCTTAAATATTTCATTTATTTTTTTTTTTTTTTATTGAAGGGATTGAATACTTGAAAATTTAAATTCTCAAAAATTGCATTTTTAACTTAGCAAGTTTTATGTTCTCTTTTTCCAAAATGGTAGCAAACATGACATAATAAATTAAAATTTTATTCTTCCTTTGAAACACCACTTTTTCACAGCAGATTTTGACCATTAAAAAGCTAAATACATTAAATGGCAAAAATGTTCAACACCAAATTTGGTCTTTTTATTATAACGACTTGTGAACAAAGAAGTAAAGATATATGTATTTTTTTCTTCTGAAAAATATGTTGAAAGAGGAGATAAGGGTTTGTGATCTGTATAGTAATTATCTTTTTCAAGAAGTACTAAGCACAATTGGGTCATTAAGTTACTCATTTTATCCAGATACAGTGACTGCAGTTGACTGACTGTCTTTGGATGTGTTATTGCCACATAGTGAGTAACGGACTAGATATCACACAACCCTCTCTTCCCAGAACGCCTCGTGGAAACCTCTTATCACCAAGAAAAGCTAAAAGAATAATTAGGACTAGTGGCTTATCATAAGTATTTGGTTAAATATCACATTATCTATGTTATCATACAAAGTTTTACTAAAGAGAAACAGATGAAATAATTATTAACCATGCAATGACATCATTCAAATAATTTATTAAACAGGAGTTTTTGAGAATACCACTACGTCCCTTGTTAGCATCTATAATAAATTCCTTATCATTTGGAATATACAAATTATAATAACATTAGCTTATAAACTTTGGCCAGTGCATTAATTTTCATAGAAATTAACAAAATAAAATATATTTCAATTATCAAGACAAGCTTACAATAAGATCATATAACGAAAAGGAAATCAATTAATTGTGGGCTTGAAGCATAATTTTGTATTAAGAAAATTTTGTAGTTGATTCATTTTATTACTAACAATGTTAAAAAGTTCAAAATTAAAACTTGTTTAAAATATAGTAAAACTCTGTCATAAAATACAATTACCACCCTAATAAATATTTATAGAATGATGAATATTTAAAATATATAAGAATTTAGCTAATAAAAAACTTTTTGAATACTTCTTCTGACTATGCAGAGAGAATAGTTTTTACTAAGTTTTCGCACATCATGTGATGGCTTCTTCAGGTCAAAAAGTTGAATGCTCATAAATTCATAAATACTTCTTACGAGCTTGACGGAAGAAGTATTTATAAATATTCCTAGAAACCGTGAACAAAACAAAAACTGTATTGCAAAATAAGACTAGAGTCATGTGTATTTTATCTCTCACTTCAAATATAAGTTTCTGCAGAATTAAACAGTATATATATANTTAAATGTTGAATTTTTACGTTTAAGTGTCATTCCTTTTATAAAGGCACTTAATGTGTAATACTTCTAGACGTAGATTAAAACGCTATCATGATTTTTACGGATTCGTATTCTGTTCTACAGTCAATCGGAAATTGTGCTCTAGGAACCCTTTAGTTATCGAAATCTTTGAAACACCGTCAGATCTTATAAAGAACGAAATTAAATTTAAATACGTAAATAAAAAAACAAAAAACATTCATGTCTTCCCCACAAAATCTATATTTCCCCCTCAAACGTTTTCGACCCTAATGGGTCATCCTCAGGAGCTCTTATCAATTGTTGTTATCTTATTGTTGTACTATTACTGGAGATCACAGCAATTGATGAGAGCTCCTGAGGATGACCGAGTAGGGTCAAAATGTTTGTGGGAGAAATATAGATTTTATGGGGGAGACAAGTTTGTTGATTCATATGAAATTAAATTTAAATTTGCCTGCATCTCTGGCCAGTGTGTGATTCCGAGCAATAAGAAAGCTGATAGAGCTGCCGAGGAAGCTACTACACCCGGAATTACATATGAAAAAGATAAATTTTTATGTAGCAGAGTTTATCAAGAGAAAAAATTCAAATTCACTCATCAGTTTGGGGAATAAATATCAAGTCAAACGAAAACGGTTAACTCATTATAAAATTGTGTCCTCTACATCACACATACATGTTTGTTCTGTTCATGTGTTATTCTTTTCTAATATAGGATCGATGGAAAGTAGGAGTCTTGATTGTCAAAAGGTCTTGTGTTATACGAAGGACCAGAAGAACTACAACAGAAATTCGCTACAACTAAAGGGAACATAAACTTTGAAAGAAAACAATAGCGCCAGTCAATACCCACTAATCTTAGAAAGGTTTCAGTAGTGGGAGTGCACGATCGATGAGGATTTATGTAGGGATTTCGTATGAGCTGGGGGATTAGGGCAGAGCTGAACGAGTTGGCACACACCAGTTTACTCGCGGATCTAAGGCTTAAGTTCCTTCTCCTTGGTTCGTTTCCAAGGTGTCTTCCAGAATTTTTGCTTTTCACTTTCCCTACTCTCGCCCAACATGATTCGAGTTATATAACTTTTCCTGATAACTGATAACTTTGGTTAAAACGCCGCAATAGTTAATTTCTTCTCGGATAGGAGCGGTAGAAGTACGATGGCACTTAAATCAATAAAACTTTGGTATATTGGTACTAAATGCCCCTCGGCTAAATTTAAAAATTTATTTAAAAACAAGTATCAATCGTTTAGAATTTGCACGCCAGTCGAAAACACAATTTATTGAGTATTTAAACCAATTATCTGGTATATTTAATGAAACACTCACTCATTGTTTTTAAAAGGAGAGTTTTTTGAGCGTAGATATTATTATTAGATGATTTTAGTTGGGGTTCGGTCAAGGTAGATTAAAAAAAAATACAAATTTAACAAAAGTGTCTTTTTTTAATACACATAAAGATTATCTGTCAACGTTTTTATTCCTTTTTATTGCCCCTCTTTTGAAACAGGCCGCTCTCTATTTGTACGTTCCGCCTCTTACCTTCACCCCCACCCTTCAACGGCCCACGGTGTTTTTCTGAAAAATAATATTTCTTCCCACTCATGGAAATGTGAACTTAGGGACAGGACGTCCTCTCTCGTCTTCATGATAGGCAGGTGTGGTAAATTACTGTTTTAACGTTATTCAATTATTTTTTTTAATATGTTGTTGCCTGCATGTTTTTAAATTCTCTTACATAACTTTCTAAATTCATGCTTTTGATATCACATTACATTATGTTAATTTTATATTATAATATTGTCAATTTATTATTGTATTCTCATGACATTTTATTTCTACAGCCCTGAAATTGGCTTACAATATAAGCCGAAACGTTAGTTGATAATATTTTTTTTTAAATACACATTTTTTTAAATTAGTATTTTTTTTTTGGATCTACCTTGACCGCACCCCAACTAAAATCATCTAATAATTCTTTGTTTTTATTTGTCTCTTGTACAGAGGGCTTCTCGTACTTGTCATATATTAACACTGAATTTTAAAAAATCAAGTTAACCACAAGCTGAAAACACCTAAAAACTAAAAAATATTTTGCTGCAAAGGTAACATTTTGTGTTTAATTAAAAATAGTTCTCATAGATATTTCAATTTTTTTTTTTTTTCGTCAACCTTGACTGATCTCCATAAATTCTCAACTAATAATCTCCACGACCAAAAACTCTCCATTTTAAAATGATAGCAGTTTTTATCAAAATCGTAAGTATGGTATGTCACCTTAGCTAAGCGAATGACGAATATTACTATGGTCCAGTATTTCGCATAAACATTTCTCTCTTAAGAGAATGCTGAACACACACATAAGGAACAATTGTCTTGATCAATTTTGCTTGGAATACAATTTTTAGCCACTATATCATAATCCACAATGATAATCATAATATATAATCCATAAAAAATTAAATTAACCTTCAATTTTAATTTCATTAAATTTTATTTTCCGGGTTTTTAAGCATATGATGATGGTAATTTTCGTATTATCTTGAGGAGAATTAGAAGCAAGTATATATAAAATTTAAGAGTCGATATTGCACTGAACTCTATTAGCGCAAATTGTGTAGAGGAAGAACATAAACCTCACAAACCTAATATTTTATTTATAAATATGTTTGGCCTTAATGTTATTAAAAAAATTGACTAATTGATTGAAGATTGAGGGAATTTTAAATGTTTAAAACAATTTTCATTGATTTTTTTTTCATCGTTTTTCATACTTTCCAATTATTGGAAGATGAGAAAGACATTACTAACTAAACTGTTAAGACTCTAGGAGAGGTATAGGTTCTCGAAAAGTCCTAACCGGACTCCAGCTGTCTCTGTATATTTGTTACCTTCCCTAAATCTCTCTCTCTCTCTTACTCACTCTCTCTCTCTCTCACTCACTCTCTCTCTCTCTCCTCTAATTCACCAAGTCCTCTTCCTGGTGGTGGCCTGCTCTCTCTCACACTCTCTCTCTCTCTCTCTCTCGCGGGATTTCCAGGTAAGGAGTAATTCTCTGATAGTTTGCCCTGACTGCCAGGAACTCCACCCTGAACTAGGTCTGCAGGAACATAACAAAGGACTCTAAAAAGTACTTCTATTCTTTCTCGCGAGTCCTCAGCTAGTGCACAAAGGAGAATCTTGAGACGCAGTTGACAGTTCAACTCATTTCTCTTCTGAAACGCCTCTTGGAAGCTGTCCAACCAACTTGGGCTAGTCACGTCACTCAAAATAGTTGAACCCCCCCCCCCCCACGCAGCAACATCTCGCTTTTGTATTATTGCTAGTCAGAATTCTGTTTTCCCATTCTGTGACTACAGTTAAACTTGCTCCTCTACGACTGATTATTTTCTCATTAACATTCAGATTGTTGGCCTTCGCCATTCCTCCTGGTGATTACATTAGACTTTTATTCGCTTACTCACTCCTAGAAAGTTTTTAAAACATTTATTATTAATTTTAGAGAGTCTTTAACATAGAAACTGCATAAACTAAGCCAATTTATCATGTTCCTTTAAAGATTGGCATGTAAAAGGTTAAAAGACTTATTTAAACTTTAGGGCTGAAAAGGCAATGAGGACAAAATGTAAAATCACTGAGGCTCACTCTCGTAGTGGTTAGAGTAAAATTATGCTCCAAACAATTAACAGTAGTAAACAGTTTATATATTTTAGCATTCCTCAAAACCCTCCCTCTTGTTATCAGATTTAAGCTAGAAATTAATTTACTTTCTATGAATATTGTATGTGTTGTGGTATATAATACCACATTAATTTTATACAATAAATGCAAGGGAATATATAAAAAAATCTTAATGTCTAAGCCGGGACTCGAACTAGGATCACCTGCTTGCCGGACTGCCATGTTACCATTCACAGCACCGAGACTAGCCAGATAACCCGCACTTTACTGGGATTCTAAACCCCCGAATCAAATTTCCCCCGTGCAGGGAATTTAATAAGTTATTTGGCTAGTCTGGGTGGTGTATATGGTAACATGCCAACCCAAAAATCAGCTGAGTCAGGTTCGAGTCCCGGCTGAGACAATTAGATTTTTTATTCTATTCCCCTGCATTTATTGTATTTAACTTACTTTCATTCCGTAATTATGAGGAATGAGTTTGCAATGGAATACCTAAATCCCGAATGGGGGAACCACATTTAAAAAATAAACCAACCCATGAAGGTTTCAACCCATTTATATATTCTTAAATATTTCATTTATTTTTTTTTTTTTTTATTGAAGGGATTGAATACTTGAAAATTTAAATTCTCAAAAATTGCATTTTTAACTTAGCAAGTTTTATGTTCTCTTTTTCCAAAATGGTAGCAAACATGACATAATAAATTAAAATTTTATTCTTCCTTTGAAACACCACTTTTTCACAGCAGATTTTGACCATTAAAAAGCTAAATACATTAAATGGCAAAAATGTTCAACACCAAATTTGGTCTTTTTATTATAACGACTTGTGAACAAAGAAGTAAAGATATATGTATTTTTTTCTTCTGAAAAATATGTTGAAAGAGGAGATAAGGGTTTGTGATCTGTATAGTAATTATCTTTTTCAAGAAGTACTAAGCACAATTGGGTCATTAAGTTACTCATTTTATCCAGATACAGTGACTGCAGTTGACTGACTGTCTTTGGATGTGTTATTGCCACATAGTGAGTAACGGACTAGATATCACACAACCCTCTCTTCCCAGAACGCCTCGTGGAAACCTCTTATCACCAAGAAAAGCTAAAAGAATAATTAGGACTAGTGGCTTATCATAAGTATTTGGTTAAATATCACATTATCTATGTTATCATACAAAGTTTTACTAAAGAGAAACAGATGAAATAATTATTAACCATGCAATGACATCATTCAAATAATTTATTAAACAGGAGTTTTTGAGAATACCACTACGTCCCTTGTTAGCATCTATAATAAATTCCTTATCATTTGGAATATACAAATTATAATAACATTAGCTTATAAACTTTGGCCAGTGCATTAATTTTCATAGAAATTAACAAAATAAAATATATTTCAATTATCAAGACAAGCTTACAATAAGATCATATAACGAAAAGGAAATCAATTAATTGTGGGCTTGAAGCATAATTTTGTATTAAGAAAATTTCGTAGTTGATTCATTTTATTACTAACAATGTTAAAAAGTTCAAAATTAAAACTTGTTTAAAATATAGTAAAACTCTGTCATAAAATACAATTACCACCCTAATAAATATTTATAGAATGATGAATATTTAAAATATATAAGAATTTAGCTAATAAAAAACTTTTTGAATACTTCTTCTGACTATGCAGAGAGAATAGTTTTTACTAAGTTTTCGCACATCATGTGATGGCTTCTTCAGGTCAAAAAGTTGAATGCTCATAAATTCATAAATACTTCTTACGAGCTTGACGGAAGAAGTATTTATAAATATTCCTAGAAACCGTGAACAAAACAAAAACTGTANTATATATATATATCCTAAAGATAATCAGGTTATTACTTAAGTAGCGTAACCAGATTTTCATAAAGTGTTGATGAATAAAAACCGATCCTTTTCTATACACGCTCTGATATCTGAAATTTAAAAAATTATATTACCAAATTTGTCTTTTAAGCTATTTCTATTTGATAATCATTAGACGACATCGTTAATAGTCAAAACTGTTCAAGAAGAAAGAAAGGATGACAGGGAAATACAAGTTTAAAACCTCAATATCATCCTTACTATTATGTTACGAAAACGTGTATAAAACAAAATAGGTGAAAGACGTAATTCAATAATATTCTAATTTTATAAAATCAAGAAAAAAAAGAACAATGCTTGTTATTAATAGTATTTAAGAATGTAATAATACAATTTTTTTTAATTATTATTNTTAACTATTTGTTAACAAGTATATTTTTATTAATTATAATTGGAGGCATTTAATTTTTCAAGATTTAGTTAAGTTGATATATATATATATATATATTTCTTTTTTTTTCTTTTCTTTTTTTTCTATAAAAGCTGAGTGGGTCAGGGATATTGAAATCATTTAGTATGTGGTCATTATGACGATTGTTTCTCCGTAAGAAAAAGATTTTCATGGAAAACATTATTCATGAATGGTAAAATCTTTACAGAAGACGACTAAAAATAGAAGCGTTATGCAAATCAGATTTTACCCCCGAATCAAATTTTATTCTGGTAATAATTGCACAGAACGTGATGGAACCCTCCACTTTCGGCCATGTTAGTTAAATAATGGAATTATCTCTCTTAACTTTTCCCAATCGCTTGTGCCGAATTATTTTCCCCTTTGTCTGCATGCGTTGTTGTTTTTTAAAGGTTTTTTTTTTGTTTTTTTTTTAGAATTATTTTGCTCTCCACATTTAATCCAATTGAGCGATTCCCAGATCGATATTTCTTTTCCTTTTGAACTTCAGCAAAGGGATTTCTATTTTTGAACTTGGTGACCAACAACAGAGACCATTAATTGCCTTAATCTAAAATAATTGAAAGAGTATATAAATGAGGTTCGTTCCCAAAGGATTATAAGTAATATGTCCTTTAAGAAAAAAAAAAATTACAAGAATTTTTATTTAATGGGATCGTTTCAGTTTGTAATTCAATCCATGTTCAGGACACGACAGGGAGTGAAGTAATCCAAGACAAGAAATTTTAGAACTCCTTTGAAGGACATTCATGAAGATCCTGGTATAACATTATTGACTAGGCTTGTCAGAAATTCCCTGTCATCAACCCTGAAAATGACTTGCACTGTAAGCCGAAACGTTTGCATTAATGAATTAAGTCTTGATAATTTTTTTCATAATAATCATTTTTGAAAATTCGGTAGATTATCCCCTTCCCCCTCCTTCCCACCTTCAAATAAGGACTACATTTCTTAAGGATTTACAACTGTACAATGTCAAAAGATAGATACTATTTATTTATTTTTAATTTATAAGTTTAATACATGAATACATACAAGACATTTTTTGAACGATATGCATGCATGTATTGCATTATAAATATAATTTTAAATATGGCATATACTAATATCAGATTCTACTCTATTCGAAATTCGAGCTTGTATATCTCTTCAAGTATGTGATATGCGTCAATCGTTCAGCCAATATTCAGAACACATTCGATTCAGAGTTTAAAGTGACTTTTAAAAAGTATTTCCAAAATGTTTTTCATGGCTTTAGTAGTTATAAAATATTAATACATTTGGAAGAAATTATTTTTTGCTAAGATTACAAAAATTATTAAATTATATATTTAAAAAAATCTTAAAGATGAAATAATACATTATCGTGTCTTAAGTTACCTATTTTAAAGACCACATGAGTACAAACCTTGTCTCTGTACGTTAAAACTTTTAACATAAACTAACATTTGCGAAGCGTGAATCAAATAGTCTATACAATTAATTCTAAGATCCATAATGTATATGGATTATTGCAGTAAATATTTTAATTAGTACAGCATAAATTGATTGCGAATATTTTACCCGAGTAACAAAGACTTTTCATGAAATTTGCTTTTTAAGAATATATATTAAATTTTAAGATAGCCTATTTAAACATTCAAAGTAATGAAACATTTTAAATGTATGATCCATGAAACCTTTTGTATTATCCATAAAATGTGTACTTTTAAGCACATACAAAGACATTATCGTACATAGAAACACTATGTATGTACGAGTATGCATACACACATACATAACATTAAGTGATGGCATTACGAGCAACACTGTAACCTACCCATGTCATTTGAGATTACTCACGTCGTTTATACATTTCAAATTGTAATTAATGATTCCATGTGCAGTATTGGAAATACCTTTCTTGGCTGATGTTCTCCTCTCAGAATGTCCACAGTTTAGAGGAATATGAGTTGGGATATAACTTGGCTGAAGCATGTTCGCCCTAAGTATCTTACAAAATGTGTAAGCCTTTGTTTTGTGCTGACAACACGACACTGCCATGTAAATAATTAAATTTTTTTTTTTTTTTAGTAGCTTAGTTCCGACCGGGTAGGGGTTGTTGCTGCTAAGCAAACTTAGCGGCGAGAGCNTATGACGATTGTTTCTCCGTAAGAAAAAGATTTTCATGGAAAACATTATTCATGAATGGTAAAATCTTTACAGAAGACGACTAAAAATAGAAGCGTTATGCAAATCAGATTTTACCCCCGAATCAAATTTTATTCTGGTAATAATTGCACAGAACGTGATGGAACCCTCCACTTTCGGCCATGTTAGTTAAATAATGGAATTATCTCTCTTAACTTTTCCCAATCGCTTGTGCCGAATTATTTTTCCCTTTGTCATGCGTTGTTGTTTTTTAAAGTTTTTTTTTTTTCTTTTTTTTTCTTTTTCTTTTTTTCTTGGATTCATGTTGCTCTCCACATTTAATCCAATTGAGCGATTCCCAGATCGATATTTCTTTTCCTTTTGAACTTCAGCAAAGGGATTTCTATTTTTGAACTTGGTGACCAACAACAGAGACCATTAATTGCCTTAATCTAAAATAATTGAAAGAGTATATAAATGAGGTTCGTTCCCAAAAGATTTTAAATAATATGTCTTTTAAGAAAAAAAATATTACAAGAATTTTTATTTAATGGGATCGTTTCAGTTTGTAATTCAATCCATGTTCAGGACACGACAGGGAGTGAAGTAATCCAAGACAAGAAATTTTAGAACTCCTTTGAAAGACATTCAGGAAGATCCTGGTATAACATTATTGACTAGACTTGTCAGAAATTCCCTGTCATCAACCCTGAAAATGACTTGCACTGTAAGCCGAAACGTTTGCATTAATGAATTAAGTCTTGATAATTTTTTTCATAAAAATCATTTTTGAAAATTCGGTAGATTATCCCCTTCCCCCTCCTTCCCACCTTCAAATAAGGACTACATTTCTTAAGGATTTACAACTGTACAATGTCAAAAGATAGATACTATTTATTTATTTTTAATTTATAAGTTTAATACATGAATACATACAAGACATTTTTTGAACGATATGCATGCATGTATTGCATTATAAATATAATTTTAAATATGGCATATACTAATATCAGATTCTACTCTATTCGAAATTCGAGCTTGTATATCTCTTCAAGTATGTGATATGCGTCAATCGTTCAGCCAATATTCAGAACACATTCGATTCAGAGTTTAAAGTGACTTTTAAAAAGTATTTCCAAAATGTTTTTCATGGCTTTAGTAGTTATAAAATATTAATACATTTGGAAGAAATTATTTTTTGCTAAGATTACAAAAATTATTAAATTATATATTTAAAAAAATCTTAAAGATGAAATAATACATTATCGTGTCTTAAGTTACCTATTTTAAAGACCACATGAGTACAAACCTTGTCTCTGTACGTTAAAACTTTTAACATAAACTAACATTTGCGAAGCGTGAATCAAATAGTCTATACAATTAATTCTAAGATCCATAATGTATATGGATTATTGCAGTAAATATTTTAATTAGTACAGCATAAATTGATTGCGAATATTTTACCCGAGTAACAAAGACTTTTCATGAAATTTGCTTTTTAAGAATATATATTAAATTTTAAGATAGCCTATTTAAACATTCAAAGTAATGAAACATTTTAAATGTATGATCCATGAAACCTTTTGTATTATCCATAAAATGTGTACTTTTAAGCACATACAAAGACATTATCGTACATAGAAACACTATGTATGTACGAGTATGCATACACACATACATAACATTAAGTGATGGCATTACGAGCAACACTGTAACCTACCCATGTCATTTGAGATTACTCACGTCGTTTATACATTTCAAATTGTAATTAATGATTCCATGTGCAGTATTGGAAATACCTTTCTTGGCTGATGTTCTCCTCTCAGAATGTCCACAGTTTAGAGGAATATGAGTTGGGATATAACTTGGCTGAAGCATGTTTGCCCTCAGTATCTTACAAAATGTGTAAGCCTTTGTTTTGTGCTGCCAACACGACACTGTCATGTAAATAATTAAATTTTTTTTTTTTTTTTAGTAGCTTAGTTCCGATCGGGTAGGGGTTGTTGCGGCTAAGCAAACTTAGCGGCGAGAGCCACTGCTTATAGCAAACTTAGCTGCGTGACGTCACTCCCATGGGAATTGCGGGGAGCCCCCAGGGACTACCAACTTCCAGGGACCCCTGAAGCTTGTTCTGCTTCCTCCGAAACTCAGGAAGTTCAGTGAAAGAGGAGGTTATTACATCTTAGAGGATATCTTAAAATAAATAAGTACAGAAAAAGCCACTATATATATTACAGAAATAAAATAAAAAATGAGTCGAAACGAATTTTAATCAAAAAAGTATTCACACTATAATTATATTATCACAAAAAAATTTAAATTCTGATGAGGTGATATAATTATTTTAATTATTATGATTTCCACTTAGCTAAAGCTTGCTTCAAGAATTATCGAAACTCACAGATATTATTCTAAGATGATTTTAGTTGGGGTTCGGTCAAGGTAGATCCAAAATGAACTTAGGGACAGGACGTCCTCTCTCATCTTCATGATAGCCCTGAAGATGGCTTACAATGTAAGCCGAAACGTTGGCAGATAATCCTTTATTAAAAAATACATTTTTTAAATTTGTGTTTTTTGGATCTACCTTGACCGAACCCCAACTAAAATCATCTTAGAATAATATCTACGGTCAACAAACTCTCCTTTTGATCACAGATGTAATATGTTTCAAATATAACTAGTAGTATAAAGAAGAAAAAGAAAAAGCCCTTCAGAATAGACTCTCTTCCTTTCTGTAAAGAATCCACTTAAAATACAAGCGAAACATATTTTAGGATACGTGGAGTAATGGAGGTGGATAACCTTGGAAATTTACTTGATAAAAAAAAAGTCAAAATAGCGAGCGGTAGTGGAGTCGGACCCAATAAACGGGGGGCTGTGTTGCTGAAATCTTGGCTGAAATTGCTGTACACATAGCCCGTAGTTGGGAGAATTATATATCAGTGCAGAGTTGCAATAAGTTCTTCCATGCAGAAATAAGTCGTGGGATCACGCCATCATGTGCTTTCACAGTTGAGAGTAGTAGATCCATGCCAGGATCACCCTAAGAAAAGGATGAAAAGTGGATTGCGTTAATGGTACAAAATGTAACCAGCCAAAACAGACATTCCAAATTCCGTTGTAAAATGGTCCTCAAGTTAAAAATATATTCCAGGGGCACTCAGGTATCATAGGATCCGTTCGTGTCTCGTAATCCTGTCGCTGTAGGTTCAAAGTCCGCCATGGGCAAGCTTTTATAGATAAGCTTATCCTGAACCATGGGTGTTTATATTTGGATGACAACCTGCTGATAGTCCCTCTTTCCATGACCCAAAATGGTTGAAAGGGTGGCTAACCCTTAATAATAAATATTATAATGTTTATGTCGGATAATCATAAATACAAACTACAGACATTTACTGTAAATTTCACTTACTGTTTACACACAATTTATCAAACTGGTAAGATTTATATAATATAAACATACTACAACGTAAAACTCCGAAATAAAATAAAAAATTAATTATTATTACAGGAATAAATAACAAAATAGAGATTTTGCTTCCATTCAAGAAAAGTANACTTCTTGAGCCTTAATCCCGTCATGTCAGAAACAATTATTAATAATTTTAAACCGGCATTTGAATAAGGAAACACGCAGAGATATACTCCCCTGATTCTTTCTGAATATTGGTGATCTTACCATGAGGAAGTGTCATACATAGGATTCGACGTAACTTTTCTAGTCGACTGGCAGGAACCGGCATTCCTGTTGTTGACTTTTTTAGTAAGTGTTAGCCTCCCTTTCAACCACTTAGCGCCATGGAGGTAGTGGCTGTTGGATATTGCCACCCCATTCTAAACATCTATGGCTCAGGACAAGCATTTATTCATAAATAAAAGCTTAATCCTGGGGAGGATTTGAACCCGCAGCGCTTGGATTGCGAGACTCAAACCGGTCCTATGAGCTATCCTGGAGTCCCTTTTGTAGTTTTTGCATGTTTAGTTCAAAGTGAAAAAATTTGACAGAGAAAATTCTGTTTGATTCTCGAGTATTCAATTATTATCGATAAAAGTCTGCCCACAGTGGATTTTAAGCCCCCCGTACTGGCAAGAGAGACCCAATAGGTGCTCTGAAGAGTATCAAAATAATAACAGTACTGTATTAAATTTTATTGAATTATTTTTTTAATAAGTTGTTGTATGCGTGTTTTTAAATTCTCTTACATAGCTTTATACATTCATACTTTTGATATCACATGACATTATGGTAATTCTATATTATAATATTGTCAACTATTATTGTATTCTCATGACATTGTATTTCTACAGCCCTGAAGATGGCTTACAATGTAAGCCGAAACGTTGGCAGATAATCCTNGCTGAGGATTCTAGTTCGGCTCATGGCAAACTTTAATCTTGGTCAGGCAAACTTTATCAGAGTGATAATGATGAAGGGAGAGATCTCCGAGATAGGTTTATGTGTCAGATCGCAGACCGCACAACTAAACTACTTTAAACTGTTTAGTTCCGCGATGTGACCATAAACCACCGACGGATATCTCTCCCTGTATACACTATCGCCCTGATGATAACTTACAAGTTAAGTCGAAACATTGGCAATGATAAAATAATTACCAAATAATTTTGGAGTATTTAATTTTTATAATCCTTTTCCAAATCCTGAATAGTTTCTCCAACATAATACTCGACGGCTACCAGCCATAACCTCTCTTAATTGGGTAAATCAATAGTAAAAATATTGAAAAAAAAAGAAAGTGTGTGTGTGTGTGTGTGTGTGTGATGGATAATAACTTAAGAAGCTGCTATTTTTTCCTTCTTCTTGGCGTGTCAACCATAGCAGTTATTAATACCAATCATTTCGAAATGTTTCAATCTTTTTCTATAAATCAAAATCAATAATAATTAATTCATTCTTAAATACTTTTTTTTAAATTTAGAAATATGTGCGAGTACGTACAAACACATTTAGTTATAGCTAGATTAATAGCATTTATATTTCATTGTTTATATAAGCTATGTTTAAGAAGTTAAATATTTTTTTTATTTCATTTTCATTATTTCCTAGAATTGGACTAAAGATATTTTTTTGGCTGTTTAAAAAATATTTTCTGGCAAAACAAAAGGCTCTCAGAAAATGCAGAAAAAAAAAAACCCCGAAAAAATGGCATGGTGTGAAGATGAAAAATTTAAGCCTTCATCAGTTGCTAGTTGAATTTATAAGATTATCCAATAATAATCTTTTATATATTAGTGGACTCATACCTTTCGCCGAGAAAATAGCAATCCTAACCGAGTATCAGGTTAAGAGGCAAAGCCAAAACTGCAGTAGAACCAAATTAAATTATAAATTCATGTAAAATCAAAAAGACTCGTGTAATTTAGTTTTATTTAATTAATTGAAGAGCTTATTATAAGAATATAAAGGTCTTCAATATAAAGCTCCATGGGGATATAGCGTTGTCTAAATTGTTAAACATATAAATCAAAGTGAGGGTGAATTGATGTGATCCAATCCTTACATTTTGCCCGCCAAAAAATTGAAAATTTTTCTTAATTACGATCGAGAAAAACAGGGGGTTATTTTAAATATAATTCAATCGTGTAGTTTTAAATATAGTTCAATTTTAAATATAAAACACTTGTAATTGTGTCAAATTCAATTTAAAATAACATTAGTTTTCATTCAAATTTGATTCAGATATATTTTTCATGGCGTGGTCCAATTTTACACATAAACCGATTGGGTCTGCCATTAGCATTATTAAAAATAAGAACTCAAGAACAAAATAAGTTAATTTCCAATGGGTATTAGGGAAGCTGTAAATGTCTTCCTCGTGCTAGGAAGAAAACATTTTAACCAACTATCTCTGGAGTGCAGATAGTGTGCGATAATAGGGATTCATTTCCATGTTATTAGGAGTGGCATCCTCTCCAGTGGTATACCGGTCAGGTCCATGTCTTGTAGAAATTTAATACAGAAACTTTGTTCACAAGTCTATGCCTCAAAGCATCTGACTTCAAAGCAAAACCCCAACCCAGTGCAGGGACTAATTTAATTGGAAAACTAACTAATAAATTTCCCTCATAAATGTGACGAAATTTTCACTCTATCTTCCCTGCCAGTCTAAAGCCAAGGTCTCTATAGACTGTTACGTTATATTTGTGATTTACTCATATTTATATCTATTTTAAATTGAAAACTATTTAGATAATTCAGCTTTTGCCCAGTTTCATTCTTTTTATCTTGCTTTTCAAAAAAAACTTTTTTAATATTAAAAAAAAACAAACCCACAAAAGTGGCTGAGAACTATATTTCGCAAGTGTCCGTGTATTTCAGAAATTTTAAATTCGCTGAAGTAAGATTTTAGTGACATGTTCAACAAAGGGTAGGTTATTATCTTCGACTTTTACCCCAACTTTCACTCTTCATACGTCACAGACCCATAAATAAAAAAATAGTATAATATAAGAAACTCTTCTTAATAGACAATAAATTTATTTAAAATAAATCATTAAAATAATTATTTTAGGAGTAATTCTTTATTCAAGAACTGTAAATTTATTATAAGGTTTTTTTGTTTAATCAATAAGAACTTTATTATTTATTACATTCTACACTTGTTGTGAACCTTGTAATTAACTGGTAGAATTCATTTTATGCTTCAATTTGTTTTTACTAGTTATTTGGAGTTTTTATTTATTCAAACGAATATTATTGAGAAGGCAGTTTATAATATCCATTTATTTCTGAATATAGAAGATTTAGGCCTTGGAAATACGAGGTAAAGAAGCTGAACAAGATCAAGAGAAGGAAAACGTATTATTGGCCTCAAAGGGAATGCCGTACGTAGTGCGTATACCGCCCCAGTAGGGGAAGCATATATCAAGTTGTTCGCCTTCGACACATTACAAAATAAGAGAGGTATTTGTAGGCATGAAAAGTAAATAATGTAGAAGCAATGTAAGCTACGCATTTCTCATGTTCAACACTCAAGACGGATACAAGTAAAAGTAAATGACGATATGTACAAATATACAAATCGGAGGAAACAAGCAAGACAAAGGTACAACGCCTAAGGCTCGAAAGTGGTTCTCATAATATTTAAAAATGAACATATTTACAATAATTCTTTCAATTTGGGTGGGAGTTGGGGTCCGGTCAAACTCTTGATAAAGAATACTCTACAATTTCCTTCAAAATGTGCACTGTTTTATTTTCATTAGCTAAAATACAGCCTTACACTTTACGCGAGAAGGAGCACTTATTAAAATGAGTATTTTAGAAAAATGGGTTATAATTCATTCTATTTCTCGTGTTTGAAAATGAACATATAACCAGTTGTTCAACAAAACAAAAATATAGGAAGTACACTCAGGAGCCAAATTAAAGTATTAGCTTAAGCACCTACAGTATATATTTTCCAGTTAAATGAAGCTAAAGAGAAACAAAAGATTTAGATCAAAGAAGTTATTCCACATTCATACCACACTATGGAATTAAACTATTCATGTTGATACCATGACTGTGTTTAAGGAAATTTAACAGATTTTAAAATTGTAAAATTGGTGCACTAATGGCTAAAATAGTTCAAGAGTGAGAGAAAGTTAATGAGTTGACCAAACCTCCTGTGAGCGGGTAGATATAGGTAGTAGATTCCTCCTCCATGTTTAGCTCTCAATAATAAACTTAGTTTTCAAAGACATTTAAAAAAAACATTTTTTAAAATAAATTATCTTTTATTTTTCTTTTAAAATTTAAATTATTGATATTGTCATCATTACTGGACCTCCAAAAAGTTTGTAGAACATAAAATATAATTTTTTTTAAATATGCGTTCAATAATATCTTAAGATGAAAACCTTGTTAAGGAAGATATTTACAATAATAACTACGATGACTGAGTACTACCCCAAGCTTCCTTTATTGACAATATATAGCCAAATTTAAGGATTTATCTTAAGTGTATATTGCTAATTCGAATTTACTCTACATTAGCCTCACTTATGCCCAACTTTCTTTAAACATGGAGATAGTGTTTAGATGACACAGCTTCTGTGTGAGAGACTTATATTTATTATATAGGAATACCTTACAATCTGGGAAAGTCTGAAACATGAATTATGAACCTAGAATAATTAAAAAACAACAAAAAGCTCTGTTTATGTTTATAAAATGTTTATTTTGCTGTACCAGTCTTCTTATTTTTTCTCCTTGAGTGTTAGCCTTCCTTTCACTCACTTAGGATTATGGAGGGAGGAGTTATCTAAAGCTTGCTATCCGATTCTAAACATCTAATGCTCTGGAAAATCTTTCATTTGTCGATAAAAGCTTGTCCAGGACGATATTTGTACCCCCAGCGTCAGGATTGCAAGACCCTAATGAAACCCATGAGCGGGTACCTGGGTAAGGTGCCTCTGTGCCTGTTCTAAATGCTCTTTTTCTTACTTTTTTTTAAATTTAAATACACCCCTTTAAATCGTAACGTACCATCATAAATTAATCAGTAATTTTAATTCAGTAAAACTTACAATGTAATCTTGCACCATGACATAAATAAACTTTCCCCGAAAGACAGCTCCTACTTCAATTTCAACCATTATAATAAATAGAGAGACTTATATTTATTATATAGGAATACCTTACAATCCTGAACATTATACGCCAAAGTGGACTTCGAACCCGCCTTTTCTAACTATCCATATGCGCTGATCTTCGCACTATTTGGGCTTCAACTTCTTTTCTTTAAAATAGTTATTGTAAATTATTATTAAAAAGATTAACGATTTTTCTTTAAGGTCTACTAGATTATCTGGCTAGTGCTATGAGAACGCTGGTACGAGTCCCGCCGTGAACTAAACATTTTTTTTTCTGGTGTATTAAGGTTTTTTTTTTTATAGTGAGGGTTGTATTTCTGAAATTTGGCCTATTTTTGACATTCATTAAAATAATTTTGTATTAATCTGTAAAATTGAATTTTGTCCCTTTAATAAATAAGTAATTAATAGTACCTACTAAAATTATATAATGGAAAAAACGCCCCCCCCCCTCCCCCACAAAAAAAGTGTCTAATAACTACATATATAAGCAATTACAATTTGAAAAAAAAAAATTTTTAACCTTAGAGGTTGACCTTCGCAAGGACACATCGTACTGTTAAAAACTTAATCGATAAATAATTATCTTGTTTACAACTTTGGCAGTAATAATTTAGCTTGGTAATTGAGTAATGACTCAGAATTACAAGAATTTTATGTCAGTTCCACCATTCTTACATATCCCTCATGTTCTAAGTATTGACTTAGTAGAAACTGGTAGTACATTAAGTAACCGTTCACAGGATTTAATTCGATAAATTATATAGCTGGATGTATGCAGAGTAAAAACTGGTAATAAATCTAATAACGAAGAATAAAATACCATCAGTCTCCTGGAACGGGTCTTGGAATAAAATTGTATAACATTTTGTGGTTGTTGTTATTATTTATTTATTATTTAACCACATTAAAACAACGGTTATTAAGTACAATATACTAATGTTTCCCAATAAATACGACACAAGGGACGCTAAAGTAACGTATGGGATCCGTACTGGTCACCCAATCCTGGCGCTGCGGGTTCAAATCCCGCTGACAGCAAGCTTTTATTGATAAATAAAATCTTGTCCTGAGTTTTATTGCTAAGTAAAGATTTGTCTTGAGTTATAGATGTTTAGGATGGGTTGGTAACCAGTAGATGGCCCCTCCCTCCATGGCCCTAAGTGGTTGAAAGGGAGGATAACACTTTAAAAAAAAACAAAAAAAAAAAACAATACAACACTGCCAAAGTAGTAGTAAAAATCATTTATTGAAAGATTAAACTCGTCATGGTTAAGTGGAACTACTGGTGTTCGTATTTCTTCGGGGGATTTGGTTTCTAACGTGGTCTGCCTAACGGAATATCTTTCCGCAGGACATCTTCCTGTGCTCATCAGTATACAAGTGACTTCCACAGGATGTGTGAGCATATCAACAGTTTCAAAATCGCAACTTATTAGCATAACTAGCTGACACATTTTCCATTATTAATATTGAATATTTCAATGATGCACGGTGGTTAAGGTACTTGACGGAAGATCCCATGGTCCTTGGCTCAATTCTCACAGCATACGATACATTTTTTTTTCTATGTTTCTGCTTGTAGTGACCCAGAGGATTCTTGGTGTAGGGAACACCCAGCCCTAATTAAGTACCATTTTTTGTTGTTTGTTTTTTTTAAATAATTACATTTGGTATTAATTGATTAATTTCTGACTGTATTATTGTTATGAAATCAATAATTAATTAAATGAAACGATGTATGATTTATAAATGACATCAATCGGATAATCTAAGTTCTAATATAAATATTTTATTTGGTTGTGGTATTTTATCCCACGTAAATTAAATCCGGTAAGTGCACCGACCCGGATAGCAAGAGATCCAGGTTCGATTCCTGGCTGGGACAGATAGATTTTTTATTCTATTCCCTCTCNAACTTTATTTAAACATGGAGATAGTGTTTAGATGACACAGCTTCTGTGTGAGAGACTTATATTTATTATATAGGAATACCTTACAATCTGGGAAAGTCTGAAACATGAATTATGAACCTAGAATAATTAAAAAACAACAAAAAGCTCTGTTTATGTTTATAAAATGTTTATTTTGCTGTACCAGTCTTCTTATTTTTTCTCCTTGAGTGTTAGCCTTCCTTTCACTCACTTAGGATTATGGAGGGAGGAGTTATCTAAAGCTTGCTATCCGATTCTAAACATCTAATGCTCTGGAAAATCTTTCATTTGTCGATAAAAGCTTGTCCAGGACGATATTTGTACCCCCAGCGTCAGGATTGCAAGACCCTAATGAAACCCATGAGCGGGTACCTGGGTAAGGTGCCTCTGTGCCTGTTCTAAATGCTCTTTTTCTTACTTTTTTTTAAATTTAAATACACCCCTTTAAATCGTAACGTACCATCATAAATTAATCAGTAATTTTAATTCAGTAAAACTTACAATGTAATCTTGCACCATGACATAAATAAACTTTCCCCGAAAGACAGCTCCTACTTCAATTTCAACCATTATAATAAATAAAGCTGAATTTGATTTTTATATGCCAAAAGGATTGACCTCCTGAACTTTTTACGCCACAGTGGACTTCGTACCCGCCTTTTCTGAAAACTACCCATATGCACTGATCTTTGCACTACTTGGGCTTAAACTTATTTTCTTTAAAATAATTATTGTAAATTATTATTAAAAAGATTAACGATTTTTCTTTAAGGTCTACTAGATTATCTGGCTAGTGCTGCGAGAACGCTGGTACGAGTCCCGCCGTGAACTAAACATTTTTTTTTCTGGTGTATTAAGGTTTTTTTTTTTATAGTGAGGGTTGTATTTCTGAAATTTGGCCTATTTTTGACATTCATTTAAATGATTTTGTATTCATCTGTTAAATTGAATTTAGTCCCTTTGATAAATAAGTAATTAATAGTACCTACTAAAATTATATAATGGAAAAAACGCCCCCCCCCCTCCCCCACAAAAAAAGTGTCTAATAACTACATATATAAGCAATTACAATTTGAAAAAAAAAAATTTTTAACCTTAGAGGTTGACCTTCGCAAGGACACATCGTACTGTTAAAAACTTAATCGATAAATAATTATCTTGTTTACAACTTTGGCAGTAATAATTTAGCTTGGTAATTGAGTAATGACTCAGAATTACAAGAATTTTATGTAAGTTCCACCATTCTTACATATCCCTCATGTTCTAAGTATTGACTTAGTAGAAACTGGTAGTACATTAAGTAACCGTTCACAGGATTTAATTCGATAAATTATATAGCTGGATGTATGCAGAGTAAAAACTGGTAATAAATCTAATAACGAAGAATAAAATACCATCAGTCTCCTGGAACGGGTCTTGGAATAAAATTGTATAACATTTTGTGGTTGTTGTTATTATTTATTTATTATTTAACCACATTAAAACAACGGTTATTAAGTACAATATACTAATGTTTCCCAATAAATACGACACAAGGGACGCTAAAGTAACGTATGGGATCCGTACTGGTCACCCAATCCTGGCGCTGCGGGTTCAAATCCCGCTGACAGCAAGCTTTTATTGATAAATNGGGGGGGGGGGGGGAGAAGGCTTCAATATAGCATTATCGTCAATTTACAAGTATAATTGATAGAGACAAGGATAACGTTATTGTGACGTCAATATTATGCACCCCGGCCTTCTTAAGGCATTCCCAATGGCGGGAAGGAGGTTCATTGCTCTACGAGGCAAAATGTTTTTGAAGGTGGACGTAGGAGGAGCTTTCCCTAATATTTGAGGATAAAAGCTCCCTGTTTTACGAAACAGTTTATGCTTGTTTTAAAAAACCAATGAAGAAAAAAATGTGTTTTTTTTTAAATTAGTTTTTCTTCCATTAAACTACGTTATAGTGACATTAAACTAAGGAAGGGCTATAATAATAGTTGTTTATAGTATTTACTTTAATTGACAGTGCAATCATATATATGTTTTATAATAAAAATTTCCTATAATTATTCTGGTTGAATAGTTTTACGCCTCGTCTAGCCCCGATTTTCAGTGTCTAGTAAATAATTAGTTAACATTGTCTCCTGGATGGCTAGGTTTTCTCTTCGATCTGATAATATTGTATAACCCTACAAGAGACGACAAGAGTATCCCATGTGTGGTTTCCGAATGTTTGCTGTACACGAGTCTCAGCTGCCATAACTATTTCTGTGCCCGGGGCTAAATATAAAAATATTTACAAACTACTCTCTAGGGCGTTCTAATTTCTTAGGCTTAGCCAGGGGGAAGGGGAAACTGACTGGTATCATTTTCTCTCTAAAAACTGAAATTTAGGTTTATTATTAGAAGCCTGCAAACGCAGGATCAGCGTAAACTAGCGAATTGCCTATAGTAAGTTTGCAAAAATAATACGCAACCTATTAGTGTTCGTATTGTTTATCCATAGAAATATAGAATTATTAATTCAAGATAACAAGTAACATTGTTAGGATCAAATGTAATAATGAATTATTATGTAATTATGAAATATATGTTAATCATAATTATTAACAACTTTCTGCCTAATAGAGATGCTATACTGTAAACAAAAAAAAATTGAATAAAAAGTGTAAGATCCACAGTAGAGCCGGGTTCGAGTCCCGGCTAAGGTAGTAAGATTTTTTTATTCTATTCCCTCTCATTAATTGTTTAATACCTAAGTTCTAATGAATATTTAGATTTATGAAATAAATACTACTCTTTTTTTTTCTATTCCGCAATAAAGTTATCATTATTTCAATATATTGATATAGTCACACGCGCGAATACTCGCTGATACACATAGAAATTTTGAGACTTGACCACACTTTATGCGTGAATAACTGGCTTGCATCCAGAGAACCTGCTAAAAGCTTGAGAAGTGAAAATTAATTTTCAATGGGTCACTGTTTAATAGTTGTTTTATTAAACAATCCTGTTTTATGATGGCTATGAACTACTTCTCTGAAAGCCTGCAACTTTGAATCCCTGCTGGAAGTTTGAAATTAAACATCGTATTACGATCTTTCGAGTAAAACTTAAGACAGTGAATAATTCAACCGACCATTTCGAAGAAAATAACTTTTATTAATCTTCGCTAGAAGTTACATTATTGAAAGGAGAGAATTTCGCTTAGTTTGAGTAAGATTATAAATTATACATAGAATTCAACTTTGATCTCTTCCCTGAGAAAAGAAAAGTAGAACGAATATCATAGAACAGTCATGGAAATGTGAACTTAGGGACAGGATGTCCTATCTCGTCTTCATGATAGCCCTGAAGATGGCTTACAATGTAAGTCGAAACGTTGGCAGATAATCTTTTAAAAAATACACTTTTGTTAAATTTGTATTTTTTTTTTTATCTGCCTTGACCGAACCGCAACTAAAATCATCTAATAATAATATCTACGGTCAACAAACTCTCCTTTTGAGCTAGTTATGTTCAAAAGTCTCTTCCTAGACATGTCTTTTTGTTTTTTTATTATATTTTTCTTGATTGTCTTGTTTCGTAAAAATATAGGAAATAAATTTTGGAAAATTGCATTCAATACCGATTATCTTCTTTAGTTTTTTCGGAATTCTAAGAAAAAAATTATTATTTTTTTTCAATTTAATCTTTCCTAAAATCCCTTTCTTTCTCAACCGATTTCAGTCATAATCAATTTTATTAAAAGATTGTAGCAAAGAAGATTTGAAAACTTGTATATAAATAATTTTTTTTATTTGAGGAAATGGTTTAAAATTCCCCATAAATACTATAAAAGAGAGACTAAAAAAAAATTATAAATTTATTCCTTCAGTTTTTATTTATCTAAATTCACATTCTTTATAAAAAAAAAAAATTACCACAATGATGATGTGCTACGTAAGGAAGAGTAAAAATACTAACATGAGATAGCTAAATCACAGTGTAGCCAAAAAAATAAATGCGTTCGTTGTTGATAAGCAATCACGGTCAGTAAACGTTTACGTTTCATGTTTGAGGCATTCACAATAATTACATGCTGTCATATAAAATTAATTTCAAATTAAAACTGTGAAAAAGGTATTCCAAGGGAAACATTACTAATGGGATGGGGGGGGGGGGGNATCTGATATTTGTTAAATCTAATGATTTTCTACAAAACTTTGACAATGTAAATTTCAAATAACTTAAAATAATAACATTTTTTATCACTTATTAAATACTGTTTGTTAATAGTCAATTAACAAACAATATTTAATATGTTAGTCATTGTTTATAAGGAATGTAAAATTAGATAGTCATTAATGTCCAACTAATGGATTATACCTTATTTAAATTCTCCTTCAGACTTCATTTATTGAACCTAGCCTTTTAAAATCTTACAAAATTAAAGAAAACTAATTGTTTATTTTATAAATATTAAATTTTTTTGTAGTATTTAATCGCAAGTAAATCTTACTAATTTTTAGTGCAGGGGAATAGATTAAAAAAATCTAACTGTCCCAGGCAGGACACGAACCTGGATCTCCTGCTATCCGGGCCGGTGCATTTTCCAATTATGCTACCGGGACCAGTCTGATATGTTATTAAATTCCCCGCACTAGTGTCGAGAGTCTAACCATAGAGGCAGATGAATATATCGTCTTATACGCAGAGGAGTAAAACTAATTGTTATTTATTGGATTAGTGAACCGCCCAAACTTAAATATTAATGCTTTTTTTTCTTTTTTCTAACGAATATAAGTTATGATTGATGCATGTTGAAAAAAAAAATTGTAATTCAATCATGTTAAACAAGGCTTTTAAAGACATTTACTTCTGAATTTGTCTACATTAGAAACTTCTAATTTTCTAAAATGAGTATCAAGGACTGATATGAACTATCTTTCTTAGAAAATGAGGCTCTAATACTGACGATAGAATGAGCAGTGCAAAACTCTTTTTGTGACAAACTTGAATCGGCCTTACGTTACTAATCAGCCTGTCAGATTACGCAATGAAAGGGTATACGTAATCAACAGCTGGTGAGGTTATACTTCCGATTTTCATTTCATTGCAAGGGACAAGTGCTCGTCACGTACCTCTCCGGAACAGACTGGATCCCACGCGCCTTTTTGTCTGCCCTCAACGTCGAGATGACAAATAACTCGAGGGGATGATTCCGTCTTTCGCTGCTTTACTGGAAATGATAATATATCGTTCTGGAATCGGGCTGGAACATTCCAGTCGTACGGACCGTGTCCGGTTCAGTGAGTTAGTCCTGTTCATTTAACCCTATTAATTCCGAGGGATTGGTCATTAATAAAATCATTTTGAACAACTCAACCTAATCCAGGAACAGAGGTGTTGGAGGCTAGAGGGAATAACCAGTCACGCGGGAAGTACGGAAAATGAGAAATGTCTGTTTTAGATTAGATTAAATTTCAGACACAAATAAATTAANTTTCAATTTTTTTGATATTATAAATAAATAAAATATGACAGGTATTAAATTTCGACCCACCAAACAGTTCAATTTTTAATAATTACGTATTCTTCAATTGTTTTGTCTATTTATTAAGATCCAATATTAATCAAAACAAATAAAAACTGTGAGAATAGTAATAATAATAGTATGATAAAAGTGCCAAAAGCCCAACAAGCATATGAATAAATAAAAAGTTAAGAAACCCATAAGTTGTCATTAAATAGGTAGGATGGGGAAAAATTACTCAAAATTTGAAAAATGTTTCACAGATAATAGCAATACGAATATCTTTAGGATACTTTTTAAAAAAATTTCATTTCATATCTGTATGAAGACATTTTTCTGAAGGAGTGTGATTAAACAATACTACTTGTTCGTAACTTTTCGCAAAAAAGAAAAAGTTGTTAATTCAAAGGTGTCAATTACGATAGAATTAAGAGAAGTATCATTGAGAAGTATCAGTTACCATGGAATTGGTTTCTAACCAATCATAAATATTATTGAACTGATATCATTATATTAGTTTTCATTTATTATAATTCAAAACAAAGTCGAGAAGAATTTTTGGCACAGAATAAAAAGAAAGGCTTGCATGCTTAGCATATTTTGTGGGGAAAACCCTTTCATTGAAATTCTAATTTCATTGAACTTCTTTTGGACTAAGGTTGCCTTATTTATATTTCTTTCTTTTGAAAGGGTATGTATAATTCAGAGGAATTAACTGAATCCACAAATGCATTATTGAACTGTTCATTAATGATAAATAATTCCTTGAAAGTAAAAGTTTTGCCAGAATTAGGGAACACCGTCATCTGAAGCTTTCATTTTCATTTTCATTTTGTGCTGAAGAAAGTGTTTGATGTGTTGCTGCAGTAATTGTAATGACAACTGCCGGCAAGGTAAAAGAGATAATGTCGGACTGGCGGATTTCAAACATTTAATTATTAGATGTTTTTTTGTTGGGGTTCGGTCAAGGTAGTTCCAAGAAAAACAAATTTTTAAAAAAAGTGTATTTTTTAAAATTATCTGCCAACGCTTCGGCTTACATTATATATTGGCAGATAGTTTAAAAATACACATATTTAAAATTTGTATTTTTTTTAGATCCACTTTGACCGAACCCCTATAAAAAAACATCTAATTATAATATCTACGGTCAAAAAAATCTCCATTAAAACAGTTCTCCACATCACATTGTGGTTTACCTAAATATCGATAAACATTATATTTTACCTGCTCATTAATTATAAGAAAAACATATTAAAAAAGAAAAAAACAGTCCCGTAACAGGTCATATAGCCACAAGGGGAAACACATGTTAAGCATGCAGTTATTCTCGACCCACGTCACAGAGTTTGAACCGCCGAATTGAATCCAACCAAACATGAATGGTTCCCAATTAGGGCTAAGTGTTCCCTAAGAGCACATCTGGAAACCTTCTGAATGATTACAAACAGAGGCACAGAAAATAAACATACTCTGCACTGTTAGTATTGAAACTGAGACCTTTGGCTCCAGTACCTTAACCGCCTGACAACCGTGCAAGGAAATCATATAAAATTTTTTATTTATATGTTTAATTAGATTTTTAAAATTTTATTAAATATCTGATA
>KZ808830.1:72389-85588 GCA_000696205.2 Oncopeltus fasciatus
ATTTATTTCATGGGGATAAAATAGCTTTTACATGCTAACCTACTTTTGAGAGAAAAAAAAAAACCTACAGAATTTAAAACGACATAATTAAAAGTGTCAAATTGAACATAAGCATATAAAAATGAATTGTCCTCTCAGTAAATTTAGATTTTATATTCTAGTTTCATTGTCCACTGAGAAATATGTATCAAACAAATTCCATTTAAAAAGTTATGAGACTTACACACAAAAAAAAAAGGTTCAATGGTTCACATTATAGACCAGAATGGTAGTTCTTTCTTTAAAAAAAAATCTAATCATTTTTTTCTTAATAAGATTAAATATAGAGTAGTGAAATGGATTAATAACTTTTTAAAAATGAAATTCACATTTATTTCCTGCTGTATTTTCACAAAAACAAAATTTTCCCACTAATACATTATCATGCAAAAACAAAACTTTTTTTGTGCTGTATTGGAAAAAAAAAAATAAAAAAAAAAAAAAGCATTCCAAGTAAGATTTGTCACAAATAAAATCATTAAAACACTCAAAAATAATACATTTAGAACATTTAGTAATTTATAGAAATAAATGAAATGCAACTGATTCCATATACATTTGAAGTTTCCTCAAAATGCATAAAGAGCTTTAAATTACAACAATTTACATGCAACATTTAATTTTAAAGCATTGTAATAATAATAAATTAAAGGGAAAAAAGAATGAAAAAAAATGAAGCCTTTAATTATTCTTATTTTTTAATGTAAGAAAATCCCATGCAATTCCTTTTGTAAACATTTATTATTGTTTCACTACCACTTTCTAATGCATTTTAGTATTCTTGGTCTAACATCAAATAAAAATGGGATATTTATTGTTGTAATGTGTATATAGCTTCTCTAAAATCAAATTAAATTAAAGTCGCGTCATGGTTAAAGTTAACAACTTTTTCCCCTTATACAAAATATTCAATAACTGAAAACTGTAGCCTGTAGAGCGTTGACATAGTATATATATATATACAATATGATTTTCGAGGCTATCATTTATGGAATCTGGTAATTAGTTATTATTCCTAAAAATATCGGAAAATTTCAAGAGAAGAATTATAAAACCTCAAAATTTACAATTAATAAGGGTTGAAAGAGGGGTCACAGTTCTCAAACATTTAAATTTAATTTTCATTTATTCTCTTTATAAAATATTATTCGTAGAATGTTAAAAGATACTGCTGTTATACAATTTTAATTTTACGCCTACTAAAAAAACTTTCTTTCCACTAAAAAAACAGAAACAAAAAATACTACGATTGAACTGAAGAGGCTTTAATTATATTTTGATTCTGAAATTTTCGACTGATTTTTTGGTTGATGATAGAATTATAGAATGAGAATAAAAAAGAAAGTCGGGAACGTCGAAATAAATTTATTTTAGAAGTTTCTAAAAAGATTACATCTCTAATTTATCGTTATATTTAATCTAATAACTTTTCAACTTAAATATTATGGGTAATGTATTAATAAGTATATCATATATTGGATCGAAACTAAAGAAACAATAGGATTGTCGTATCAAGATATCAACGCACAGAAAGAGAGAGAGAGAAATTGAGAAGGAAATAGGGGAGGGTAGATATTAAATGGAAAAGAGAGATATCATGAAGAGGGAAAAGGAGAAAGTAACCCCCCCTTCCCACCCCCCCAAAAAAAGTGCATTAAAATTGTTTGGGGTTGATGACATGAAGTCAAAAAGGTTAGAAAAAACAAGTTTGAAAGGGAAAGGGATGCGGGGTAAGAGAGGGTGAGAGATCCCTAAATAATCGGTAAATTCCCACTGGAAAAGTATACACGTTATCCTACTGTTCGGCAGCGATCCACTCTCTTTTGACTCTTGGAAGAGCATTTAGATAATGGAATGCTTGAGGCTGTTTATTTTCCGTTACCCAACAGCCAAATGATAAACTTTTCCGGCTTCTAAATAACATAGAGAGTGATGTGTGTCTTTAAACATACCTGAAAAATTCGGGATTATGACTTCGTTTGAAAAAAAAAAAAAAAAATCTCTAAACAGTAAAATTATTCTAAAAGAAAAACATTTAAATTGTATGGAATTAATAAAAAACAAATGCTCATTATTGGGCATAAAAATAAAATAATAAAGGAGAAATTAGTATCGCTTCTAATGTATATTTATTTTAAATATATGTTTGCATATTTAATAAAATGACCTTTCTGACATTTGGTGTTGGTAGCATTTGGTCTTAGTCATTCTGTATCACGGAATCTTTAGTGTTGGACAATAACGATTGGGGCAGATTGGTCGAGGAGTGGACACCGAATTACTTGTGAACAACCATACCACATTTTAAAGCTTGTGAAGAAGAACAGTATGTTCATTACAGGAGAATGCAAGAAAAGTCCACATGCAGAGATGGAATTCACAAAAAACATTGATATTTTATTTATTTTGTTCGGAATTTTAAAACAGGTAAAATATGCTTTTGTTCTACCTAATTGTGTTAATAAATGTATACATTTCTTTTTTAGGCTTCAAATTTATAATACATTTTTTTATTAATATGATCTCACATATTTATTCTACTGTGAAGTACATTTATAGAGTAAGATTTCATGTTATCTCACTCTTAATTATATTATTTCCATTTATATTAACAGAAAATATTTTTACATTGTAGAAAATATTTTATCTAATTTTTTCCACCAATTTTTGAGTTGTTTTTTTTTAATACATAATATCCTATTGTTCAACTAATAGGATTTGATACTATGTACCTGATAACTACTTAGTAGTTTGGGGTTATTAGTTTAATTCAATGTATTGTATTTCGCTACGATTAAGTAATTGTTATCTGCGATTAAAATTCAAATCAAAACAATTAACAACAGAACAAATTTTACAATGCGTAAAATCATGTTTTGCTTGTCATAGCGAAAAAAACAACAACTAATAAGTCATTAACCACAACCGTATATTAATTTGTTGATTTAAGCTGATTTTAAGTATTTGATTCGAGCTTTAGGATAAAAAAAATTTAAAAATGATAATTTAAATACATTAGACAGAATTTTTTTAATTTCTGATATGCCTACACTCTTAGTAGTTCCACTAAGCAACAAACCTTGAAAATATTGTATTGTGAAACATAACAGTACTCTTTAAAAACTGAACACTATTGAAATATTCGGCTAAATATTTTATACATTTTATTTAACATAATAACAGTAATACAGTTGAAAATTAAACTTTTTTTTATTATTTCTTTAACGAACTATACAATATGTTAAAAATTAAATGTTATTGTGTTTGTAATTTTGTAAATTTTTATTTTTTTATCCCTCTGGCATTAAAGTTAAAGTGAAATTTATCTCTATACAAGGTATAAAAATTACAATATGAAGAAGAAATTTAAAAATATTCCTTCTTTCCTTTAAGTTCATCTCGGTGCATTCTTACTCATTAAAATTGTTCGTTATTACCGAAGTTATTACAGGAAAATGGTAACTCTTCGTGTGAAATTATCCGCATCAGGGATTTTTTCCGAGTAATGTGACAAATGTAATAGGACTTGTAAGTTTCTAGCTTGTCACAAGAAAAAAAAAAAAATCCCAACTTGTTGCAAAGACAGAACTTGACTCGTTATAAGTTGTTAAGCCCTTCAAAGTAAGTGGGAATTATGAGACGGAGGGGGGATATTCCCGAAATAAGGTGTGAATTCCAGTACGTCACACTGGACAGGAGTAATAAAGACCTAACTTTACAGATGCTCTGACAGGATAACGAGTTCTCAAACGGTCTTCCCACTTTCGTAATCGTTCTGCGAACTAAAATTTTTTGCAGTAGTCGGATTTAAAAAAAAAAAAAAAAAAAAAAAAAGTTTAAAGAAGATCTTAGAAATGTTTTGCGCAAAATGAGTTTCCGGCGTGCAAAATTAGTTCCATATTTCTGTAAAAAAAAAAATAAATAAAAAAAATAAATAAAAAGGAATGGAAAAAAGAGTAAACGCTGTTAGCTGACTTCATTAAAAGCCCTTTAAAATTTAGCCATAAGCCTCTTCGTAGAATCTTAGCATCTCATAAAATATAGTGCTGTGGATATTGTAAATACTGGAAGGCTTCAGTTTATCAGATGCCTATAACCTGCACTTGGCTGATAACCTCACTATGACGTAATTAAACCACGCGTTTTTCGCTTTTCACAAAATCTGCGGTGAGATGACACAGACCCCCCACCCCCGAGGAGGTACTTTGCGTGCGGGAACGGTAGGTCCCTAAAAAATCTTGTAAATTGAAAATTCAAGTTAAATAAACTTACTTACTTCAAATTTCAATTAAATGCAATAAAATGATGACAAAAGAGCAATTTATTTACCTACAATTTATACCGGAGAAATTTGTCTGGGTTTCGGCAATGATAAGAAAAATAAAATACTCCAAAATCGTTGAGTAATTATTTTATTATTGAAGATGTTTTGAACTTATTTTTAAGTCATCATCAGAGCGATCTCATCTGAAGAGATCTCCGAGGGAGGTTTATGGTCTCATCCCAAAGTGCAGAAATAAACTAGCTTACTAATATTCGACGGCCAACCAACCTCAAACCATGTTCACTAATTTTACTTTCATATACAGTGAGCATCCAAAAACTGAGTAAATTTCTTTACCATATAATTTTATGATCAATTTATGTTCAATGCTAACTTTCAGGTTACATTTTAGTCTCCGAACCCGAAATGTTAGGGGAAAAAAAGTAATTCATATATAAATATGAAACTATATACATATGACTATTTGAGTAAATTTATAATTTTGTATTTCTCTGGCATTTAAACCAATAAATTAATTTAAATTATTACATTTTTAACAACTTTCGAGCTGAAACACAGACTTCTTTGTAGCTTTTAAATTAAGATGTTTGTTAAATTAAATCAATGTACTGTGATGATTAGGCTATTTGATGTAACTTTGATCAGATTCGTCAACTTATATGCATGTAAGCATAAAATATGCATTTTACTTAAATTTATTACGTAAACACGTCGGAAGTAATAAAGATTTACTCCTTTGTGAATTCGTAAATACGTACTCTCCCCAGAAGGAGAGATATATAAGAACTCAAAGGTTTAACTGGCTAAGAAAAAACAAATTAATATTAATGGCAATGACAAATGAAATCCAATTATTACTCAATACTGCAATAAAGATTACTAGCACAAAAATTAGTAATACGAATAATAGTCTTTAGCAAAAATTTTTTGTGTACAATAGTATAATTGTGAAAACAATCTTATGATGTTATTGAGTTAGGTTGTGGAACTTTTGTTGAGTTATTCGTTGTACAGCGTTGACGACTAAATGTTTACTTTTCTGAACTGGGATGCATTGTGCCAGCCGCCATCCAGCGTTCGTGACAGTCTGCTTCGAGTAAGTTTATGTCGTGAGTTATACTTTCCCGGGTGTAACGTTCAGCAAACTCTCTCTGCACATTTGAGTTCGATAACTGAGTTAGACCTGCGTTCTGTGGGTCTAAACTCATTAGTTTTGGTGTTTTGGCGAAACTACATCAACCGCTAAGAACTGTTTTAGAAAGTGTTATTTATGAATTAGATTATTCGAACTTCATAATTTAATCAAGAGTGACTAAAGCCCTTGAACAATGTCAGTTTTCTTAAGGGATTGTCTTGTTACAATTGCCGTGTCCTCGCGTACAATCCCAACCCCACATTTATTATACAGAAGTCTCAACGTACGTTATAACTGTGTGGTGAAGGTGGAGTTATGAATGAATAAATCTGAAAGTAAGAATTTCCATCCCATTTTCACATTTTGCACTAAACTTTAATTTCCTTCATCCTTTAACTGAAAGCCCAATAGGAATGTGTGGCATACCTGCTTTTATACATATACATGTTATACATTGACTTAAGTACATCTTAGCTGACAAGAGGACTCATTTGACAGAGAACGTAGATATAAGTTCACAAAAAATATATTTCTACAAAATTTGTGCGAAATATAACTTTGGGGCACTGCCAGGCCTTGTATAATCCAGTAAACGGTCAGTCTCCAGACCATTCTAAATGCTCCCTTCTGTGTATTGAATTCAACCGTCGGCTTCATATTGATTTTTTCCAATAACTTACTCATTTTTCTTCAAAGTCCATGAATATTCTCAAAAATGGACAATCGGGTATATTTCATTGTCTCTCATGCCTAGAGAAGTGGATTATTATGTACATTTTAAGACATAAAAGCCTGCCCAGAGCAATAAGTGTTAAAAATAGAGTATATATATTTATTTATAACTCATACAGTAAAATCCAAGTGGCTAAAAAACCTCACAAAACATTCTCTTATCTCTCTAATATTTTAGCCAGTGGATAATCTTTCCTCAAATATCAAGGTTTACGAATAGAGGAGCTATCTACAGGTAACCACCCGATTCTATTCTCCCATGGCGCTGGGGGAGCTTCTATTTCTGGAAAACGGATAGCCCAGGGAGGGGTATATGGGCCGACCCCGCAGCTTCTGACTTATGAGCCCTGAAACGACCTCCTCCTCTTAGCTGGCACCCTTAACTCATCCGTATAATATGCAAGTCTAATGGGAGTGCTCTCTCACCTGTTTTAAAAAATTTAATAATTTTTTTTTTCTAACAGGAAAACTGATTTCTTATATGAACAATTAAGAATTGTATTCATGATTACAAAATATAATAATAAACTAGGCAGAAAATGATGATTATTAATAAAACAACAATAGATAGTACACACTATATATATATATACACACACACACACACACACATACATACATACATAATTCATTAGTGACTAAAAGGTACCAACGTGAGTAGCTAATTTCCTTTAAGGAAATTCAGCAAAAAGTCAATCGCTTGTGAACTCTGTAAGCCATTTTCAAAATTGTACTCAATGAAGCTTGTGTCCTTCGTTATTTCAATCTTCTCTGTAAAATCTTCTTTGAGCCGTCGACGCACAGGAAATACTTGTGAGCCCATAGCCTCGTCTAACCTCTCCTTCGAATTGACTCTCTTCTAAAGTAATTTGTCCCGATCTCACTCCGAAGCTACAGCCTCGCACAAAATCCTGACTTCACTCAGACCAATAAAAAGTTCTGCTGCTACAAATCTACTTCCTGTTAAGCTCTAAACTGTTACTACCCGAGTAATCAAAACTTCACTCTTTAAATTTACTTTCTGATTGTAGTTTCTAAATTTGGATCTTTAAGTTTTACACCCTTGGATATTATTTTTATTTCTTTAACAGCATGACTGGCGATCAGACCGGGATCCATCCTAAGAAAAAAGGATTTATGATCATTTTGACCGCTTTTATGGACACCATGTTCTTGTTTTTATCCCAGTTTATTAACAATAACTACTGCTCCCACAGATCTGTCATATATGCTGAATAAGTGCCTTAACTATGTATATCTGTACCCGGAACTACGTTTGTTTCTATACAAATTGACTTGATTTGAGAAGTCAAAATAAACATACTTCCAAAAAAAAAAACAATATTTTTTAGAAATTGGAAGAACAAGAGCAGCTGAACCCTGTCGAATAAGGTTTATTGTGCAGGCGACCCCAGCCGGTTTCGCCGACCGCATTTCCCTTGGATTAGAAGTGCTCTTCTCATTTCCACTAATTGGGGAACCCAGAGTCGGATGACGGTCCGGCTTGATCAAGTTCATAATTAAAGTTCATTCGTCTCCCGCCGTTAGAGAATGAATTATTCAAAGGGGAGGTTACACTTGTGTAAGAACGGCTCAAAAACCTCCGTAGATTGAGCGTGAGCCGATGTTCTCATTAGAGGAACGCAATGAGCTTTTCATTACTCATGGAATGAAAAAGTCATGATTCTTTAGCTTTAAGGAACTTTTCCAGAAAAGAGTTTTATATTTTAAAAAATCCCAGCGAATATTCCCAAAGCTTATTACTTAGTAGAGATTTACTTAGTTAGCCTGTTAAAATAAATAGTGCAAATTGACATTAGTCTGTTCTTACATTAATATAGGTTTAGCTTCAGCATTTTACTCGAAAATTATATAATTTTATCTACATATATTATATTAAAAATTCTAACTTATACAATAGCCTGATAAATCAGAAAATAAATTATATATTATTATAATATGAAATATCNCTAATGACATTTTAGGCAATATACTAAGAAATATTATAATATGAAATATCATCATTAGTTATTATATTTCGGTAATTAATTATATCACTCATAATTTGGATAAACAGGTGAAAAAACGATGTCAAAAATATAATTAAATTCGAGACGCCTATGTGACACAGCCCAGTTATTTGTCTTGTTTTGTTGTCTTTTGTCTCCATATGTTCTGCCCGGGGCAAGAGGGTTCGATTAGGTTGTAGTGATATAATCACGATGACAAGTTACAAAAATATTACAAAATGTTATTTACCTTCCCTATATATCCTTCATTTAATAACAGAAAAGCTCACTGGCAGCAATTTGTATTTTTCTAATCGTAGCAAATCATTGAATTAGTATTAGTATATGCTACTATTATGCACCAACGAACAAGAATTATTAGAGGCATACTTGAGCGTATACTAATAGAATGTATATCTAAATAAATCGATCATTAATTTTAAAAAAAATTTCTCCCATGAACTTTAGATATTACTTTAACAATATCGCTAAAATAAAAGATCTAAATGGCATGTGAAGGTTGTTTTTTCTTTTGTTTTTTTTTTCGTTGAAAACTGTAAAGTAAACAGTTTAACTTGTCAATTTTTTTCTTAAGAATAATTTTATTTTTGTTCCACCTTTCGAATGAATATCATAGTTCCGTTCGGGACTCTTTGTGCAATTTTCATCGAAAAGTAAGAGCTTCCTGGTGTCACGATGGTATGGAATAGGATGTCTAACTTTAGTCCTTGCTCCTGTAAACTTAAGAGGTCGAATATGAGGTAAAACTATCCATAATAACATACAATATAATAAGATAAACAAGTAAGAATTACCAGAGGAATTTTAGCCAAAAACACAGTTATAATCTCGAAGACTACGACGAAGTTCTGCCCATTTGGCGGGAAATGAAGAGAGCGTAGTGACGTCAGCTTTAATTTGACATGACAAACAAACTTCACAGAATCAGATGAATACATCTGTTGCAAACAAAACTCCTTGTTTTTGAGAGAAAGACCTCTTGGGTATTGCAATTGCACCTATTATAGGATCTGTACTTTGTTTTGTAGGCAAATGATTCTATAGAAATCAGTAGTTTGTATACTACACTACTTCATCTCCCTACGTGAAGACAGCTATACTGAAAATGTCTTCATATAAGTAGGACTATAAGTATTTCACGTAAAAACGTGATTTCCGTTACACGAGCAAACCAGTAAACAATGAATAAATACCTGATCTAAAACAAACTAGATCTGCTAACTATAAATCTACAAGAATTTGTTTCTACTTAAAACAATTCAAAAGGTAAATTTCCACTGAATAAATATTCTTGAAAATCTATGAATTAATAAATAAAGAATCATCATTCAAAGTTCATGCAGTTGAATTTTAAAATTTAAATATTATGTATTAAAATTGGTGAAATTCAACTCCTAGAATGTTTATTTAAATTATGGATACAATGTAAAAAGTATCTCATATAAAATGATGATTAAACACTCACTGAAGGTTTCCTAGGTTTTGATATAAGATGTAACCTATTCATATTTTTCTATATTTATTACATTTTTAGTTTGTTTCTAGTTATTTTAAGCAACATTAACCCATTCAACCTTCTCTTCTCCTTCGAATAAATCCACTAAAAACTGTACATTTTGTACAGAATTAAGAACATGTTTATATAACCCAAGACGTTCCACTCTAGAAAGGGAGGGGGAACATGGCGTATAAAGACAACAGCCCATTTAAATTCAAGGCGAATGGAGTTATGTTGAGCCAAAGACTCCTGGAACGAGCCCTATATTTTCATTAGCTATTGTATTCGTTATAAAATCTGCACGTTATAATGCAAAATTAGAAATTAAAACATGAATTTCTGTTTTATACATATTTTAAGTGTGGCATTTGTGTCACTCCAAAAATTTGATTTTTCATAAATAATATACATTAAATTGTCCGGAATATTCGATGTTGAGGCCCTGAACTAGGCTCAAACTCATGTTTCAATTGTGTACTTTTTATTGCTGCACTTCATCTAAGTTTCTTTTAAATTTAAAGCCGGCTGAAGTTTTTATTTTTATTTAATGGCAGAATTTTGGATATTAATTATGTAAATGTCGATTTGTCTGTTTCGTCTAGTTTTGCAATATTTAACTATAGCTAAATTATATTACAATAATTATATTTCTTAGGTTAAAAGAAATCCTTTTAAGAATAGGGTATTAAAAAGTAGTCACATTTAATCTCTTTTTCAGATCATAATCGAAAACCCTGTGTTATTAAATGTACTTTTAGACTTTTTTAATCACTTTAAGGGATTCCCTAAACTTAATGAATATTGATACTTTCGCTAAAAGTTGAAAAATGGAAGACTATGATAATTCATAATAAAAATGAATTTAGAAATTTCAATAGTAACATTCTCCTTATTTTATAAACAAACAAACTAAGATATGTTGACGCAACAAAAGTTGTGTCAAAGTAATGACTTCTCAATTGGAGCCAAGTTGATTATAAAAAGTTTCAAATAATTAAAATAATATCCGTTAATACGAACATACGAATATATTTAATAGTAACGTACACACACTTCAATATTAAAAAACTACTTTCATTCCAAATATGTTTCATTTCCTAAATATGTTAGGACTTTTCATTCCTTATCAAGAACATTTTAGGCAATATACTAAGAAATTAGGATCGAATAAAAAAAGTATTATAAAACCAATCAAAAAGCAAGGGATATTGATATTGCAATATCCATGCATCAGATGGTATCGGTATTGTAGTTCCTCTGGATTAACGAGAATGGCAGGAATAAGTGTTTTCCCACGTGTTTGGTTTGTCTGTAACATCTGTTTGATCATTCAGCTAGGATTCCGAGATAAGTTATTGTCTGATCCCCCAGCTGCCCGCATCTGCAGAAGGAGATGTGTCGTCGCGTCTTCGGTTGCTGTACCCGACAGCCAGGGTCTAGATACGCAGACAAGGGTGATTCTCATGCATTGGCTGGGTTATCACTAAAGAGATATGACTTCTTCCAACGGATAGCTGTCTCTTCTCACGATCGTCAATGAACGGTCATTATTGAGTGTCCTGCTAAGATAGTACATCTCTTATGAAGTCTTCATACAAACTTATTTATTTTACCCACCCTAATTGATTAATTTCATTCAGTGCAGCCCAGCAATTCAAGGTGGCTTTACTTAGTTCATTAATTAGAATTTTTCATAATGGTTCATCATAATGATTTTTATAGTTGAGTTTTTCTCTGTCATCGTGAAAGATTTAAAATATATGTATCATTCAGAAAGAAGAAGAAAAAAAAAACTTTTCATTAGAAAAAATAATACATAATGCCTTTCAGATACATTTTTTGTCGTCGAATGCACTTAACGAAGTCAGGGGAATTAAGATACTTAACCGGACACTATTTCAAACTACCCCAATTTTAAAGTTATGTTTAAATAAAAATAAACAGGGTACTTGTAAGATTAGAAGGGAAAAACAGGCGCCATAAGTCTTTCCTTTTAAACTTTTAAATATTTTTTCCATAACAAATTTCTGCCGTCAGGAAGGGAATTTAAAAGATCACGTGCAAAAATTAGTTAGATTGGAAAGAGAAGCAACGTTTCCATTTTCAAAATTATTCTGGATGAACAATGGAAGATGTCAAGCAAGAGGAATTATTATTATGTTTAAAGGAAGACAAAATATCTTGAATTCTTATATCTTCGTATTGTTTTTAAATAAATCAAAGAACATAATAGGAATAAAATATAATTTAATAACGTATCCAAAAAGCATTTACCAATTATTGTAGATTAGTAACTATGTTTGATTATAGTCTTACAATTTCTCCACATTGTTCATTTTGGCTTGATACATCAAATCTGACTATAATAATATAATTTCTATAATATATATATATATAANCGAAATATCTTAAATAAGTACTTAGAAAAGAATCTGTGTCGACATTTATTAATGGAAAAAATAATAGTTCAACATTAGAAACCTGGATATATAGTATAGGAGGTTAATCTGAAGAAGAAATAGCAGTAGGATGTAGGATCATATTTAATTTTTTAATAAAATATAACTATTACAGAACATACGCCTAAAATGGCACTCATCAGCTATAAATCTAGCTAATGAATATAAATACATATCTAAAGGGAGTACTTAAGAAGGTATTTGTTAGTAGTATCATCTTTTGCTCCAAGATGAATTTGATCATCGAAATTACTCAGACATATATATTGCTGGCAACAATTATTAAATATTATTACTCTTTGGCCTCATTTAATTCTCTAAACAGCTGAGCAGTAGACAATAGACCGGAAGCAGACATCATCCGATATCCGCCTCGAGCATGACATAGTGGTTGTGTGTGTTTGCGTTGGCTTTCACGAAGGGTGAAAAATTGATCAATAGCAATCCCCAAAAGAATAATTTCCCTATAATTTCTCAATTAGATGGGGCCTGGTATTGTCTAATTTGAGAGATAACATTGAAATTTCTTCAAAATATTCTGACTATTTAAGAAAATAAAGCATATCAACCTACAACTATGAAATTCAATTTCAGAATTTTAAATGTTTTAAAGGAATAAGAAAAACAGAAGATCTTTATATATTATTGATAGCTATTGACCAACAGAAAAAAGCTAATTAAATATATATAAAAGTTACAAACTTATACTGCATTAATTGATTAACTGTGCAAGATTTGTTTTATTGAGCTCATATATTTTTTTTTCTATAAAAATATCCTGAGATGTTTACAATATTAACTTAAGCTAAACAATTAAAAAATTATAATTATTACATTCTAAATTTATACGATTTAGATTGGAGACGAATTGGGATTTTTCTTCCCTGGGTAGAGAACTTCATTAGAAACATGCTCAAATTTACCCTGAGATTTGGCCCTTACAAACCTCTTTATACCGAATTATTGATCATTAATTAGTTCGAGCATTTTTAAATTTCACATTTCATGTATTACAATTGAA
>KZ808830.1:86656-97188 GCA_000696205.2 Oncopeltus fasciatus
TTTAACAACCGCACACAGTTAAACGCATAATATTATTTTAATATTTAAATGAAGTGCTCAGTTTGTTTTAGTGAAAAAGTTTTTGGCAATTCAAACAAATCCCAAAAGAGAAAACAAAATTAATAGACTTTTAAAAGCTACAGAAGAGCAATTATATCTTGAATATTTCTGAACAATATTAAGTTGTTAACGCACTTCATCCATGACATTGCCATTCATTCATTCGAATATTATTGGAATATGATATCTGATATATTAGTCATTCATAGAAATATTGCTTACTATATTAGGGTTTTTGCAGACGATAAAGGACCTACTCGTAAATGGCGATTGTCCGTCCGCCTTTAGTAGTTTCTCTAAATATTTAATTTGTCAGTCGTCAGGTACATAACGTAAGGAATTAATTTTAATTAGGAATTAAAAATGATTAACCTTGGCGATGCATGTGGTTCCTTAGACGTCAGACGTTTCGATCTAACAGAAGAAACCTCATTGATAAATAGTGTCATGAAGCTAACCTCCCACGGACCACGAGCAAGGACTAACACTCAACACTTGATGAATAATCAATGATACTTGAATAGCAATTGCGACAATACAAAGGAATCTATATGACACCAATCCCTTTCTCACCTTAGAAGCCCTGTGACATGTACATTTACTACTTTATTTTAAACGTAAACAAAAATCGTATTGCTTGACAACATACTGCTTCCTTATAATTCACACATTCACAAATCTGTCAATCAATCAATTCGTATTACTACATCTGTATCTCTCAAATACACACACGTTATAGCATTCCGTGGTTCATAAGTCTCATATTATTACAAATTTAAATGAAGAGTTTTCTATGAAATGGGAAAACGATTGGCAAAATTCGTACCATGGTACAGTGACAAATATGTATTTCTCTCCTCAATACTTTGGGATACAGATTTGAAACAATCTGGCTGATGCCAGATTANGCTGTTAGGTGTATTAGTCGTAAACGCTTGTGCCTACGTATGATTACAATTTATTATATTTTATTCAATATAATTAGGACCGAAATTTAACTAGCAGTAAAAATTAATACATGTTTTCGGGTTACAGTATGCGTATCCTGTACAGTAAGCGTATACTATACGTTATTGCGTATAATGTATATATCCATAGCCTATTTACAAAATTGTTCATTTATAAACGAATTAATTTGAACTGCTACATTAGAAATTGTTTAATTGTTGTTTATGTTTACAGTAGTTGGTAACCATTCAATGGAGCCAGATAGAGATGGTTTTGAGGAGTTGCTGGCTACTGTGTTGAGTGCCTTATCGTATAGAACTGACTTGGGCTCTGCCCTCGATGGGAGGCTTGTCAATGATAATAGTGACTGTTAGAGCAGTTCATGTAGGGTGTATTGTGGGGGTGAACAAGACTGGTGAACAATGCAACCGACAAGGAAAGGCAAGCAGCCATATTGTATACTTTACTTAACACTCGAGAGGTTATGCAAACGGGTGCACTACAGATAATTGTTGCAGGAAGAGAGAAAAAAAATATTCAATTTAAATAATAAGAAATAAATTCAGCCAAAATAAATGTAAGATACTTATATAAGATACTTTTTTGAAACTCTACTTTTACTTATACTTATATTATACATACAATCAATACAGAAAAAATACTGTTAAAAAAATGATTGTTGAAAGGATGACATTATATAATGATATTATTACAGTCGTCTGGAATGCACCACAAAATAAAATAATAATTAAAATACTGTTCATGAGAGATTTTTAACCTTACTTTGCTTAGGTTTTTTATATCACATGAAATTTGTCAAATTACATGACGTAACATAAATTCCATAAACGAAATTAAGATATTAAATTTCTAAATTAATTTATTTTATGTAAAGCGACTATTAAATGCATGTTATTAGTTAACCAATAAATTTGAAAAAATATATGGTCACAATATGTTCCACTTTTCAGTAGGAAAATCAGTCTCCTTCTTGAGTTGTGTCACAGTCTCCTCATCTTGGACTAACTTAGTTAGAAATTTGCCTTTCTATTTATTTATTGTAGAAGTAGAACCGCCAAGAGATTTCATGAATCACAATGTGAGAAGAAAATGAGTCATTAAAGTGATTCAATCTACTAAAATTATGCTACAGTTAACATAAAAAAACCAAAAAATAAAAAAATAAAAAAATAAATAAAGCCTTAATATCTAGCTTGTGCACTTACGCAAACAGTCATGTGCCCTTGCACCCTCACATTCACCCACCCATAAGCACACACACACACAAGTTTGTAAAATTTACATAACCTGAAACCCTTCAAATGAAGATATGTTAAGTTTACACATTACAATGTAAGCGATTGTTAGGTTCATTTAAATAAAATTGGGATACGAGCTTGACAGATTGATTTTGAGATTTCGGAAGAGGATTTTTGAGGGAACACTATGAATTCCACAGTTATGTATTAGTTTGGCTGTCAATAATTAATTAAAGTAAGAGTAAAATTACATGTGGTATCTTCATCAAGTTATTTTCCTTTTCGTTGTAAAGTTTAGGCCTTAGTGGGCCATTTTCAGAAGCACTTCTTCAGATATAACTTCCAAGGAGTGCAAGCTCCTTATCTTAATTATAAAGTTTGCTCGGAAGGCGATCTCTAAAAAAATCATTTCAGCAGGTTAGAAAATTAAAAGCACATGAGAGAATTTCGTAAAGATGCAGTATATATGAGAGCAATTTCTTACATATACATACATTACGTATTTTTAATAACTGAAACTTTCGGAGTCTTTCAGAAATGAATGCTTTACTGTTTTACGTTTGAACTGTACAGAGGAAGTCGGTGAGGCATATGGGCTCTGTAGGAGAATTCTGGAGGATTGCTAGACATGAAGATAGCAGAATTGGCAGGAGATGGGGAAGGGAACAAGTGTCCTTCCAGGTCTGTCTAGGACTACAAGAGGGAGCAGAGTACGCCAGTAAGACTGCTCGTAACTAAGAGAAAGCTCTTCATACAATTCTATGTTAAGTTGTTGATCTGTTATAAAGCTGTTATTTATCTTTATATATATATATNGTTATTTGTAGATAATTTGTTGGATTCGGTCAATGTTGATCAAAAAAAAAAATTATTATTTGCCGACCTTTTGGCAATAATTGTAAGCCATCTTCAGGGCTATAATGAAGGCGATAGGGGAGGTGTCGTCACAGGGATCGAATGATCATGACAATTTATATTTTATTATTTATTTTTTATTTTTGGATCATCTAGAACTAACCCCCTTAAATTCTCTACTAAAGATCATTTTGTTTATAGACTCTATCCACACACCGAAATATGGTAATTTAATTTACAAATGTCTTTAATATGATCTTACTGAAATTTAAAAAAAAAAAACGAACAAGACAAATTTAATTATTATATTCCTAAAAGTATATTAAATATATAAATAAGGTTTCCGAGTAATTACTAAATTGTTCATATTTATTTTATTTTTTTGGGAAAAGCTTCTGTCATTGAAGGTAAAATTACCTCTTGAATAGATAAAATCATCCTTGATTACATCATAGGAGCTTTAAACTGTGTTTTGTTTACCATTTGTAAAATTCTAAGAACTGTGGTTGTCATTAATATTAAACCAGCGTTTCAGCTATTGTGAATATTTAACAGAAGACAATGTGAAATTTGTTCGATTCTTGAAAAGTCTTATATATAATTGTCTTAGACAGATAATACATGTTGCGTAAAATACCAAAATCTGCTGTGGCAGAAGGACAGGCTTATATAAAAAACGAAGAAAGAATAGGAGACTGTCTGTTAAAATAAATTGTATTGTATTAATATGAATATTACATATTAATAATATTATATTATTTTATCTACGGTATTTTTAATGGCAGTTGTAATTAGTTGTAAGGAAAGTGGATATTTTAAGTACGCGGTCAAATTTTACGTGTATGGTGGATGGGAGTTAGGGAATTTTACCAAGAACTGGAAACCAATTTTGGTAAGAATTATGAAAATTAATTTCACTTTACTGCTCAACATTCGTTAATGAAAAATTATTTAGACATTTTCTGAATTATTTGTTCATAAAAACAAATTAACAAAGAACTTATTTCAAACAGCTGTTTTTAAAAATTAAACTGCAACGTTCAAAATAAGCCGAGACATTAGTCTTATTGTAAATTGTTATTATATTAACAATATAATTAAGCTGTTTCAAGCGTATTTCTCATTAAGGCGCTTATTGAGTTCATTTTAATATTTGTGACAGATAAGAACACGATATCCTGACAAACAAAACCATAGTACTTAAATTTAGCTATTTAAATTAGCTGGTAGCTTTCTAAGCTTTGTCTTAAATATGTTTCAATAGTTCAGGATAATCTTGAGCTTCCAACATTGTATTGAAACAATAAATACAACTTAACTATGACTAATACTGGTGCATCAATAACCTAAGTAATGACAAGTATATTTTCTAAATCTGCTGTTCATTACTTTTTTTTTTCCCCCGGTCCAGGAAGAGACTCATTTTATAGTTTTTCAAATTAAAATTCAGCATATTGATTTGAAATGTAAATCAAAGGCTATTGTTCGTTATTGAGCAAAAACGTTCCCATAAAATTGGGGGATTACTTGAATTTACTTCGAAAAAGATCGAGCACGACTAAAAAAGTCAGTGACGCAGAAGCTGTGTAGATTGTCCATGTATAATTAAGTTGGATGTAAATAGAAATAAATAATGAATTACATTTATAAACTTGAGATATAAATGAAAGTAAATGGAATAATAAATATGCCTATGTACTCTTCTACCCTAGAAAGAAAAGTGGAGGAAGAACTCCTTCGTCAATATATCCCGTCATAAGCGTTTCGGCCTAAATAATTCAAAACAAATATTTTTTTAAAATTCAATTTTGCACTTTATATCTTAAATAATCTTTTCCACAACGCAAATACTAAAGACTCTATCTACATTATAAATTCTGGTCTTCCCCTTAACTGAAATCTGGACTTCATCCGGACTGAATCCCCTCCCCCCTCACCCTTATATGATTTTAACCAAAAACAAAATCACAGGACAGTTTGCCATGAAAACCCCAAATACCGTATTTAAAATCTATATCTTGAAAGTAAGAGGGCCCGCCAAACACACAAAATAAAATTCAAAAATATCATTTCTAATATGAGTTTAATCGAAAAATCTTATAGAATATAAATGTTGTGCAATTACAGTTTACATCTATTTTCCACTTATTAATAATAACTAATAACATATTCAAGAAAAATTTCGTTTTGAATAACAAATTTGAAGAAAAATAACAATAAATATAATTACGAGTGTTGAGCAGACCCTCTTATTAAGAATATAAATCAAATTTGGTACTTCAGAATTTTTATTACAAATCCTTCTATTAATTNATGAACCCTTTAGAAATAATTAAATAATATATTTAGAAAATAATCCCACTAAATTGAATTAAATAAATAAATAATACAAATTGATTAAATAATTTAACTAAAGCTTAGCTTTATTTATTATAAATCTAGAAAATTCTAAAACCTAAAATAAAATTTCATGTCTCCAAATAACATAAATAAAATACAAGTATAACTGGCGAGAATGCCAGCCTAGCTGATGGGAACACATGTTTGATTTTAGCCTTGGACAGGGTTTATAGCAAAATAAAAAGTAACCAGTGCTATCAACTTTGGAATAGAATGACAATCTGCAGCAGGTCCACATCCTTCATTGATAGAACTGGAGGTTTTAAAAATAAATTAAATAGAATAAGAACAAAAATAAATAATATTTTGGGTAGAGTTATATAAATAAAATTTGGGTAGAGTTATATAAATCAGAAAAAAAATAACAAAACCCACTCAGTTAATTATTATTATTGGTTACAAATTATAAATAAGGTATATTTAACCAAAGTTAAATTTCTTAGGACGCTAAAATAATAACAATGACTCTTGAGGCTCTTTTTTTCTATTCTGAATTACATCTTAAAAAAAAAATAAATAAAAAAATTGTCTTTTATTAAATTTTTGAAAATTGTAGGCCTAATTGTGAGAGGTACGCCAAAAACTGATATGTTGTAGAATAAATGTCAATGAGAATTTTCTGGATCATGTTTTGCAGAAAGAGAGTAAATAAACATTTCTGTAGAAATATATATATGCATCACCGTTCACTTTTATTGGTAATGTAACTATCAAAGAAATGTTAGGATATATATCCTTTTTTAAATAACGATTTTAGTTATGGTATTTAAGCTTCGAGTCCGATCTGAGGTAGTAAGATTTTTTTTATTCTATTCCCTTGCATTTATTGTTTAAGGATTTATTGTAATTCGTTTTACAAGGCAGCATAAAATATAAACCAATTAAAATACTATCAAACAAAGAAATGAAATAATATTTTGCTTGATATTTAAAATAGTACTTGGAATATATATATATATACACACAAATTCCAAGTACATATTTAAATTATATACACAAAATGTTATTCCCTTTGGCTAAGGAAAAGATTCGATGAATTCTCAATTTCTTGGTTGGTTAGGCAATGTGCTTCTATCATTTGCAGCGGGGATGACTTCTGTACTCTTTTTCGTGCACAACATGGAGGAATGTCAATTTTTTCTTTTTGATTTAATTTAAAGTAACTAAAATTTATCTATTATTTATCTTATTTATGTATAGTTTACTCTTGTGCCTTGGAAATCACAGGAGTAAATTTTCTGTTTCTTCATCACGAAAATCTTTGTAATTGAATGTAGAGGGAAGTCATCAGCGCACAGTTATTAACAATCTCTTCAAATATTTTTAACAAATTTTATTTTTTTCTTGAGAAAGATAAGAGAACATCTACATGTTGTAAAAGGAAAAACGATAAAAATATATTTTAAAATTTAATTTATACAGTATTGTTGCATTAATTGTTGTGGACAATGATTTTGTCTGTGATATAATAATCTTAGTGCCTGATAGTGAGTTGACTCCGAAACTGGACGCAAGGAAAATAAATTAAAACAGGAAAGACAACCTTTATATCATCCCTAAAATAGAAGGAGATTTTTGAACATTGTGAAATGTATATAATTTATTTTCTTCAGAAACGTTTTTCGAAAATCTAGTCACATACGATTCCCTCACATTTCTTAGAGATATGTATCATTGAATATGTAAAACACATGGATGTAGGAGAATTGAATCCTTTACTGTCTTGTCATAATATTTATGAAGGTAAAGCTTCCGACATGCTCTGTCCAGTTGGAACTGTGCAATGAGTTGACCTTCACACCTACCCCAGCTAGAATAATACCATTTGTTACAGCCGGTAGACGTAGAGGCATGTAAATAAGTACTGTAGGCGTCAATGAAGTCCGTCCCACAAAAGCAATAAACTGAGAAAATTTTTCACTTAAATTAAAAATAGCCTTTTAAAGAGGTAATCACTTACACATTATGATTTCGTTTAAATAAAATTATTCTTCTATCAGATTGTCTAACAATAACAGTAAATTTTAGTATGTAAGGAAATTTTATTTACAAGCGGATGAAAACTAAGAGCTTAAAAAGTACTACTGCAAGACTACTGTAGTTTGTTCTTAACGGGCCGAAAAGGTAGAGTGGGGGGAGCGGTCACTTCTCCCGTTGAGTCCCGCCAAAAATTCTAAATCACATTCATAAATATCTTCCCACCAAATCCTTTTAGTAAAAGAGTAACAAAACGTAAAAATTAAAAACTATACATTCCGTCTATTAGGCTCTGTAAACTTTTCATAACTAAAATTACGACAAGGATATATCGATTATAAATTTTGGTAACATTTCCCTCCTCCGAATTCATTTCAATTAAAAATGAAACCTTTAAAGAGATTGCAATAAAAAAGTCTAAATATCAAAATTGGTTCATACATTTTGACAACAAGAGGTTCCGTTTATCATTTGAAATTACATTCTTATATATATATATTTCATAATGTGTTTTAAAAAAAAGTATTATATAATTTAAATAAAGTAACATTTATGCTACAATATTTTAGTATCACACAAATTCTAAGAATTCAGTTAATTTTAAAAGTCTTGTAAATGNCCATCTTCAGGGCTGTAGAAATACAATGTCATGAGAATACAGTAATATTTGAAATTAGTATAATAGAGAATTATAATATAATGTGATATCAAGAGTATGAATGTAGAAAGCTATGTAAGACAATTAAAAGTTTATGAAAACAATTTTAAAAAGAACCAATTTGAAGAAACATGCAAACAAACAACTTATTGACAAGAAAAAAAATTGAAATATCATTAAAGCAGTAATTTGCCACGCCTACCTATCATGAAGATGAGAGAGGACGTCCTGTCCCTAAGTTCACATTTCCATGAATAAACAATATAAATTTTACTTTTTCTCAGAGCGAAAAAGTAAAAGGAGTGGGGGTAGCAGGTACAATTTTTAAATGAGTAACGATTATTTTCAATAAAATTTTCTCCTTAACACTATCTTTGCGTAAAAAGTTGGTTTGCCAAGAAAATTCACTTACAAGACTATCGTGTAGAAAATAAACTAAATTAATAAAAAGAACTATCATACCTTCTATTATCCGTCTTCATTGGTTTCTACAAACCATCTTCCAGAAACTAATGAAGACGGATTACGGAAGGTATGATAGTTCTATATTCATTGGTGGTTATAATAACCCTTTAGATTATTTAAATAAAAAGAAAATACAATATATTCACGACGAAATTTGCTTCTTTTCACACCTTTTGATTTATAAACATAAGACAAACCAATATAGATCAATATAGGGTCATATACGGAAAATAAATGAAAATTCTAAGCTGGCTACAAAAATATATTTTATACAACTCCAAGCTGTATAAAATTCCTAAGACCTATATCATTCAATACATTTTTTTTTTTTTACATCAAATTAAGCATTTTACTTGGCCCTTCAGGACTTAAGCAGTCAGTTAGCAATGAATGAAATAAAATAGCTAGCACAAGGAACTTCAATTCTTCGCATCAAGACTTTCATCATGTATAATCCTTGGATGTATAAAAAAAACTAAGCAAAAAATATAGTCAAAAGCTCCATGTGATTGTCAAAAAGGTACCCACCGCATTCTTAGGCGTAACAGTTCATTTTAGAGCCTAGGAAATTAGTCATATCGTTTGAGCGGATAGAATTGACATCCGAAAATTTTTGTGAAATCTTTTTCCTATTTTTAAGAAAAAAACAACTATATATTCTTATGTTCACGTAGGCTTCCACAGTCATCAGATGTGAAAGCTCGGCAACCATCAAAAACTTTACACGGTCCAACCCGGAAAAAACTTTGCATACATATTCTTACTCAGTGGCAGATAAACTGAGAGAATATTTCAGCTCCTCCCTTAAGACCATTATTGCTCAATTATGAACTCTGTCTTACTTTTTGAGTTGAAAAGTGGCGTACACAATTTCTTTAAGAAAAACAACTAATTACAGCCTCCAAACCCAATTTAAAGACTTAGACAACCCTAACTCCTTAAAGTTCAACTTCTTTGTCTAACTTCTAATTTTCCTTTGTAGCGATTAGCAAATCAGTGTTGAGATCCATTGCTTCGAACTAAATTTAAGCCTGCTACGGCAAAAAGATATGTTTTAATCCCCCCTTTACATTTTCATTTACCATCCCCTATATCCTATTGGTCCCATTTATTCAATTCAACCTTTCTATTTGAATTTGAATGTGACATGAAAAATTTCAAAAATCCTAACGAGTTAACACATTTGTGTATCTAGTTGATACGATTGGAGGAAAAAGTAAAAATTATTTATTCCCTTTGTAATTTGCTTAAATAAAATTAGAATCTTTATAAGTTTTATACAAAATGAAAATATACCTAGCTTATTAATTAATATTAATGTTTGATATTGTATAAGAAAAATAAAAGTATTCGCATATACGATAAACTTTGCATGTATAAATCCTTAATATGTCCCATTTCAAAATTATTTGGGAGAAGAATAAAATCGAAAACTTGAGAAATAAAAATAAATTTTTGTTAAATCATCTATTCAAGTGAAAACAAAAGAGAAAAATACATTTTGTGATTTGTTATTTTATATTTTTCTTATTAAATTTCCATTTTGCTAAACTGGGTTATAGAATCTATCAAATAGTCAATTAAGTAGGGAATACAATATGTAACCTTCCTTGGTATCACATTAATCAAAGATTCGCACACATTCTGCCAATCGTTCAGCAATAATAACAACATAAGTTGATACTCCTCTTTGACATAGGAGACATATAATGATGTACAAAGGCAGAACCCTGCTAGGGGAAACCCGACCTAAGGGCTTACATCAAATTATTGACAATGAAATGTATACTAGTAGAATAGTGTGACCTCTTGTCGCTTGCATAACAGTAAAACTTGGTGATATATGTACAAGAGATTTTAATGATTTAAAATTTTTTTTTGGAAAAAAAAGTTATTATTATATTATAAAA
>KZ808830.1:100252-112438 GCA_000696205.2 Oncopeltus fasciatus
GACAGTTAGATTTTTTATTTTGTTCCCTTGCACTAGAAATTAGTAAAATTTACGTGTGATTAAATACCCAAAAAAAAAAAAATTTATAAAATTAAAATTTAAAAGTAAATAACGAGTCACTTAAACAGCTTAACAATGTCAGCTTCTCCGAGCATAAGACGATATATTCGTCGGCCCCGGAGGTTAGTCTCTCGACACTAGTGCGGGGAATTTAATAACTTATCAGACGGGTCCCGGTAGCATAATTGGTAAATGCACCGGCCCGGGAAGCAGGAGATCTAGGTTCGAGTCCTGGCTGGGACAGTTAGATTTTTTTAATCTATTCCCTTGCACTAAAAATTGTTTAAACACTTTAGATTGATCAAAGTAACGCAATTTTCGTTTTTAAGCTTCAGTATTTTTCTTTCGTATGATAATTGATCGCTAAATTATACTAAAGTGAAATACGATAAAAATATATATTTTTCAATAAAATAATAACAGTAAGATAAGTAGAAATTTTCTGTTCTATACGGTATTGAAAGAAGTCTATTGTAATGAATGTAGCATATTCCGTAATTCGAATTCTGTGTACATTATGATGTAATGACCTGAGGCACATATGAACCCCTAGTGTGTCAGTTCAGAGTAATTAACCGATTATAGGTGAGTGACTGGCAGGTTTACGTATCTACGCACTGCCCTGCCAGTAAACTTGCGAAATCGCACTTGACTGAGATTGTAAGTCCGATCACATCGGAAGTAAGCGAGTAATTCAACTCTAGATCCAGGAGACAAAGCAAACAGTAATCAATCAATTACCTTATCAGAGGAACATAGGCGCAGTAGTTATTGAGATTAGCAAATTATTTTGCAACAAGCATGTTCATTACATGTGTTCTTCTCCTAGAAGTGTGATGTTACAAAAAATCCTCCACTCGGAGAAACTGTGAACAGAGCGACTTTCTTTCCGTAAAGGAAATCCAATGTTGTATATTAAGTTTGTTAGTTAGGTAATATAATTTTTTCCCTCAATAGTTGTTAGTTGACGCTGGTTCAAAAGATTTTATCTGATCTTGTTGTTGGTAAATATAAATATTGATATTATGAGAATAATAAATATCGATGTTTTAAAGAGGACAACAATATTACAACTTCAAATCTACAACTAAGATGCTACTACGGACGGCAAATGAGTCCATAATCAAAGAAATAATCGGGAATCAGCCGAGAATTGTAAAACACAAAACTTTTTTTTTGCTTTTATTTTTTTTTATTTATTTTTTTTTCAAACCGCTGTATGAATTCTTAAATTCATTATATCAATTGAGGAGGTTGAGAGAAGTTTAAAGGAAAACATCTAATTCGAATTATCACCATTATTGTTGGTATTGAGGAAAAAAATAGTTTCAAGTCAATGAAAATTATCCCTTTGTGTATACAATTTTTTTATGCATACCAAACACTTGTAGATATTAAAAGGAATATTCAGAACAATCACGAAGAAAGGGGATAACAGTGTTATGCGACTCGTAAAAAAAGTTATTTGTTAACCGTTTGAAATCCTTTTTCAGAAAGGATTTGAGTTTGATAGGGTAGTTTAAGTGTAAAATTACTTTTTAAAGACAGTGTAAGTTTAACCAAACCTTTACACTTTTCAGATGTAAATAAAGACACTATTTGAAAATGAACCTTTACTCATAAAGTGTCTTTATTTATTTATGTAAATGTATACACATTAAATTGTACATCACACACATATAGGTTTTATGTATGTGGTTTTTACATTGTTAATGAAATACACAGTACGACTGATAATGACAAGTAATACATGAAGCATCCAAATAAAAAGATATATATTGAGATTTATACTTAAATACATATTATACGTATATGATTTTTTTAAAGTGTGTGATTTTTATATTGTACATTACGATTAGTTACCTACTGTTATACGAATGTGTAATACTTGTGTTGTATACTGCAATAAGTTTCGTACATAAATAATAATATGTATATTGTGTAATATTATAGTATATTCAATTGTACATCAATTGATTGTACATCAATAATGTACCAATAACGAAGTAAATCTTAATTCAAACTAAATTTCATAAAATAATCATATGTGACCCAAAAAATATGGAAATTGAAACAGACTGAGATACACAGCTTCCTTAGCAAGAATGATTGATAATGAAGCTTTATTACTTCCAAAAAACAAACTTTGGAGTACATTTAGCAGTATATATGACCATACATAAATTTTAAAAGCCTACCAAGGTCAGGCATTTGTGCAATGCAAACTTCAAACGATTTAGAGTGAGTGGGGTAGAGAGAGGGAGGTGTGGGAGAAAGAGAGACAAAGACATCTTGTTATCCGAGCATTCTGTCATTAGGTGACGAGGCTTCTTCAAGGTTGGGAGCTTAAGAATAACAAACCACTTTCATCGTACAACATAAATTACAAACTTACTATATGACTAAAAATATATTAGAAAATTATTAACTTCTAATTTAGATTTGAGATAATAGATTAAAAAATTTTTAATGCAAAAAATTATTACTTCAATTAATATGCTTGCACCTATTAAAACCATAGCTTAACCATATACTATATTTTTTCAACTATTTTTACCGGAATTTTTTTATCTCATATAATTCAGTTTCTCATTGCATAAATATACTTAAAGTTCCAATATTTTATAATATGAAATTATTTTTTAATTCTTATTTAAATAAATGTGACTAAAAGTCATTTGAAGTCCCCTGATTAAAAATAAATTATAAAATTCAGGTTCTAAGTGGGCAAAGTGTGTGTACCATGTACAAGAGTTCAAAGCGTAAGGAGGTTCGACAGAAAGGTTTCTGTAAATTCTGTAACTTCAGGCCCTTCGACACCTATTGAAGGAAAAGGTTACCAAGTAAAAGCATGCGTATGGGATAGAATCTAAGAAAAAATGTTCTCTTCGTGACCATTGAGCATACAGGATTTTGTCAAACCCTAACAAATACCACAATCCTTGAGGCCCTTTAAGAAATCCTTATGGGCGGAACACATGGTAGAGACGTCCTGCGGAATACACATTCTCCCGAATTTGTGTGACGTGCCGACAGTTGCCCTTGATGAAAATGAACATGAACACATTTGTTCCTCCCAGTATGAATGTGATAAACGTCAATGGCCAGTTGCTTCAATCGGTAATTACCATATCGCCATTTGCAAAGCCTGTTTTTCTATTGTCTATAGCTTCAATTAAATTCTCAATCACCTGCACTTAGTTATTCAGTCATTAAAATTCGCTTTATTACAGAATGATATGTCATGAAAATTAAGTGAGCGTTTTGCAATTGATATATTTTTTTTTTGTAATTTACTTTGGTAAATTTGTTGTTGTAAATTTACTTTGGTACATTTGTGTAAGATCGTGACAATTAGTTATGTTCATTTTTTATTTATTATCTATTTTTTTAATATATTCCCTTGCACTAAAAATTATTAAAATTTACCAGGGANAAAGACATCTTGTTATCCGAGCATTCTGTCATTAGGTGACGAGGCTTCTTCAAGGTTGGGAGCTTAAGAATAACAAACCACTTTCATCGTACAACATAAATTACAAACTTACTATATGACTAAAAATATATTAGAAAATTATTAACTTCTAATTTAGATTTGAGATAATAGATTAAAAAATTTTTAATGCAAAAAATTATTACTTCAATTAATATGCTTGCACCTATTAAAACCATAGCTTAACCATATACTATATTTTTTCAACGATTTTTACAGGAATTTTTTTTTCATATAATTCAGTTTCTACTGAAACTAAATAAATTACTTTTAGCAAATTTCCCAGTTATAAATCATGCTATTAACGTTAGTCCTATGACACGAATTTTGAAAATCTTTCCGATACTAGATTGAAGACGCAAACATAAGACTCATTAAAAAATACATATACATATATATATCAGTAACAGCTTTATCGGCCAAAGTTTTTAAAATAGTGATACTCATTTCGATATATTTTTTTTTCTTTTTCAAACACTTGGTTGAGGACGTTAGTAGCTAACATCGTTAAAAGAAATAAAGAAGAAAAAAATGATAAAAAAACAAATTGGATATCAAATGAAGCTTTATAAAATTTACATTCTGTAGTATATAAATAATAAAAATTCATATTAAGAAATATGTTTAAAATTTTATTTCGAGAGTTCGGCAGGATCTCAAATGTTTATAATACAAAAACAAAATTCGGCATTTAAGCATTGGAATGCAAGCCCTTACTATCATATTTGGTTAACATCGCATGGGGGGGGGGGGAGTATGCGAAAGAGATATTTCCAATATTGTTTGAACTTCCAAAAAGTTTATAGACAACAAATGTGTAAAATATGATTTTCTAATTTTCACATTTTGTAAAACATAAAAAAACCGCTCAATTGAGAAAAATGTATGCACGATGTTCTATCTGAATAGAAAACCATGAAAACTCAAACTATACCTAAGGAAATATAATAAAATGCTTTACAGTTACAAGGACTCAATTTCGTTCTTAATATGTAATTCAATAATGTAATTAAGGAGAACCCTTTCAGATTGTAGTCTTATCGATAGCAAACACCTTATCGATAGCAGAGAAAAAGAATAATTACGAATTAGAATTTATAACCAAACAAATATTGACTGAAAAAACAAAAAAAAACAAAAAAAAAAAACAAGAAATATCTCCCATTAGCGACATACCAAATGAACAAATATGAACTAGCATATTCCATTACATACAAATTTTGTTTATTATTCCTTCTGTCCACAAGGTTGGAGCATGACCTCAATTTATCTTACTGTCAATCTCCTCAAGTGATTATTATACTGAATTATACTTCTTAAACCCACATGATATTGTATTTTATTGCTAAGACGCTTTTTAGGCAGTGCGATTATACTTATCTAACAATGATAAAGAGTTTGAGAGAAACTGAATAAATTATTCAAAATAAATCCAGAATAAAAATTATTTTTCATATTGTTATATCTCACTAATTTAGAAATTACACATTAACAAAGTAAATACAATATACTCTAAGATGATTTTTGTTGGGGTTCGGTCGAGGTAGATCCAAAAAAACACAAATAAAAAAATGTATTTTTTTAATGAAGGATTGTAAATACAATATATTTCTATCTAAGAATAATAATAATAAACTGTTGAATGTAAGCTTCTCGTTAAGTAAATAATTTTAAATATTAAACTTGTTCGGTACAAAAAAAATGTCAAACTTAATCAAACTTAGTGAAGACGTCAAGTTTCCTTTAGACCGAACGAGAAGGAACAAAGATTTGATTTCCTTCTTCCAAAGGTAATAATACACCGTGAAAGCACAATTAAATAAATAAAGTATAATAAGTGCTTAAATGTAGGATAAATTAATAAATAAGAAAAGAAGATATTGCAATTTCAGTAAAGTTTACACACCATACTTACTTCTGAGTGTATGTAAAAATGTAATCCTCTTTGGGTCAATTACTGCTAATCACTTGTGTAAGTTTGTATGTATATATATACATATATAATTACAAATGAGTCACGTTTTCACTTTTGGTTTCAACGTTTTTAATTTTTTTTTTTTTCTCTCATAAATTTGTTACATTTAAATGGTTCTTGTAAACCTTTCTTAATTTATTACTGCTAATCACTTGTGTAAGTTTGTATGTATATATATACATATATAATTACAAATGAGTCACGTTTTCACTTTTGGTTTCAACGCTTTTAATTTTTTTTTTTTTTTCTCATAAATTTGTTACATTTAAATGGTTCTTGTAAACCTTTCTTAATTTTTTTTTTTTTTTTTCATTTTTTGCAATAAGAAGAAGCGATGGTCACACAATATGAGAAAATAAGAAATACAGTATATAAGAAGATATTTACTGCAGATAGAGGACGGGTGTAGTGCACAGGTAGGTCTCGGGTAGTAGGAGCGCGCGGAGCCGCGGTCGGGACAGCACTGAGCCAGTGGCGCGGAGTGGGGGGAGGCGGTACACCCGGGGCCCGCCTCCTGCAGTCCACACAGCTGTTGGAGCAGGCCGTTTTCCCGCCAAAATCCCGTTGTCAACGTGTTCCATCGATTTGTGAACGAGTCCCATCAGTTTTCTTCCAAACAATGTTCAGAGATTATTCTTCATTTTCTTAAGAACAATTCATCTTAAAAAAAAAAAATACTGTCGTGCAGGAGTAAATTTCCCACGTTCCCTTAAAGATGGACATAAACAGGAGTAAATGGTTAATCTGACCTCACAAGCCTCAGTATGTTTACAGAATAATAATACAAAGATATGGGTACAAAGCTCGGCCAGTCTGGAGCCAAGCTTTGTAAGTAATGAGGGGAGGGGGAAGGATGAGAGGGTTGTTCTCATATAATATATAATAAAACAATATAATAAGTGGCTTGCAGTCGCAAAAACTATCAGTCTTCTCAAAGAAGACTTCAGTCACTTATAACTACAGTCCATCTTGGATTCCAAATCGCTATATGCGACATCTACTTCCCTCCAACTTTTATAATAACGGCTACCATTATTCTAGGTCGTACTCAGCTACCAATACAAGAGGTGTAACCATAAATAGAATTGTAAATGCCTCTGTCAGTAATATTCTAAGTACTGGTACAGCTATATACATGGGCCATGCCTGGTGTACTGAAACCTCTATTGATTTCACAATCAAACTACTGCCGCCTCATGGAAAGTGAACACTAACCAATATGGCAGCGAACATTTCCTCATCATCCCACAGCCATATAAATTATTACCAGCCATTGAAAAAGCAGACTGGAGTACCTTTTCCGACGCATAACTAACCTCCGGAAATATACCAAATGAAATAACCAGCACGTCTATAACATTTACACAAAAATAATAGCCCCTGCAGAAAAAGGGCTTTACAAAAGAAGATAAATAAATAAATACCCCTTGGTTCGATGATGAATGTCACCAAGCTATGAAAATCAGAGACGATTCTCTCACAGCATTTCTAAAGAACCCCACAACTCATAATCTTGTAAAATACAAAATGGAAAAATGTGAAACTCTGCGTCTCATCAAACAAAAAACAATAATTGATAGCCTAGGTAGAATAAACTAAGATCAAGACACTTATCCGTAAAATTTGGCAAAAATCAAACTCCATTACAGACTCCAAATATATAGAAACACATATCTGGAGGTACCAAAATAATATCATTTTTGAACCTCAGTTTCTGAGTGCCACATTTGTTAACCATTTTTCTAAAATATCAAGTTCATCTTGACACAGAAAAATAACAAATATTTAATTTGATCGATATATCAGAGCATCTCCAACACGATAACCACTCCCAGATAGACTACAATATCCCCATTACTTGCAAGGAACTCAGTTCAGCAGTGGTCGAATTAAAAACCTCATCACCCGTATCAGAATAAATCCACAACAATATGATTAAAAAGCTCCCGTTACAAATTAAACCAGTCCTCCTCCAAATATTTAATTCAAATCGGAAGATTAGTGAAATATCACTGTCTTACAATAATATCCCGATACCTAAACCCAGAAAAGACAGGTTCCTAATTGATAGCTAAAGGCCCAAATCACTTTCAAGCTGTCTTTGCAACCTTTTGGACTTCAAGTTCAAACTTCTCATTTCTACTCAATGTGGATTCAGAAAGAGCAGATACATTACATCCAGATCCATATGATCTCCATAGAGACTAAATTCTTCAAGAAAAGAGGAGCAATAAGCGTATTATTGGTCTTTAAAAAAGCCTTTTTTGACACAATCCGACGGTACCAAATACTAAAGCAACTAAATGAATGGAATTTTAGGGGACAATTGCCGAACTTCATAAAATCTTTTCGTTCCCTCAGCTTCACCAGAGTAGGAATACGAGATGGGTTGTCTCGAATAATTCCCCAACACATTAGCGTTCCCCAAGGGACATCCTAAGCCCTGTATTATTTCCCCGAGCCATCAATTCAATATTTAAACAAATGCCATAATCTACCAACGTTTCTTTGTTTTTAGATGATCATAAAATATTTTTACGATATAATGGCATACTATGAACAACCAGAATTTTTCCTAACACACTCACAAAACCTAACACTTGTGCTAAATCAAACTATCTAAGTTTTTCATTAACTAAAACAAAAGGCATGTTCTTCTCCAGATAGAGGTACCCAAGCACATCTCCTGACTTGACACTAAATAATCAAACCATTAACTTAGTTAAAGAGACGGAATTCTTGGGGATGATTGTCAACAACTAGCTAGTTGAAGTGGCTCATACACATCAAGTATCCACAGTGATATGTTCAAAAAGACTAAACCTATTAAAGCTTCTATCCAGCACTACAAGGGGAGCTAATAGGCATTCTCCTCTCTTAATTTATTAAAGCCTCGTATAATCTAACATAAATTATGTAAGGATAGCATACTCTTGAGCCAAAACAAACTACCACCTATACTTAGGTATATACCCCTCAGGCATCCGCATATTAACGTGTGCCTCCGGAACCAGCCCAAAAACAAACATTAGTGCAGAAACAGCCAACCCTCTAGTCTTCACTTGCCGTCAACAGCTATCCCGCTCTTCCGTTGCGAAAATACTTTACAAGCCCACGAACCATGCATACAAATACATATTTGAACCAAATCGCTCAAAGATATATCTCCAAAAACCACAAAACTAGACCCTATAACAATACGCAAAAGAAGCAAAGTCAGATCTCTACCTAACGAAACTTAAGGAAGTCAATCTGAAAACACAAAACTAAGAGTAACCAACGAAGCAATAAAGGCATACTGAAATACAGTAGACATATGACGGTTCGAAAGCTAGGCGATAATGTAGGCATATTAGTAATTATTAATGAAAAAATAATCCAGTAAAAACTGAAATCATTGAAGCTAACAACACAGCTGAAATGTAAGCGTCATAAGCAACATGTCTTTGTCCCGCAATAACTTCAAAGCAAAAATGTCTTCTTATTTGTACTTGCTTGATTTCCTAACTAAAAGCCGTACAAAATTACAAAAAACATTGAAAATCTTACAGTATACTCGCATTCCCACTAGGAAGAACAATATTATTTCTCTGAATTTCATCACAAATTGGAATCCAGGATAACGAGAGAACAGATATAGCAGCAAAATAAGCTTACAACCCGTAAATATATTAGAGCTAGAACATGTAAGATTATGGTTAAAAGGAAGCACTATCGTACTTGGGTGCCATGTAGAAATCTGAACCTGGAAACAACTAGCTTCGAACCACTGAAGACGCCACGAAGTATGGTAAGTGGTCCAGTTCTAATCGGGTGACCAGACCGTAAGTAGCAAAGAAATATAGACAAAATTATAAGAGTTTTGAATGATCAAGTCTTTACAAAAAAATAATGCATACAAAAATAACTAATAAATAAAATGGAATATGAACATAAAATTTTTTTAATTTGTCATGCGTAAGTTACGATACATACTTCTAAACATCTTCCTTTTCTGAAATGGGTATGTGAATATGTGTGCATCTGCATTTTCCATTTATTCCTTTTTATTTATATTGTATATTATATTTTCATATACATACTTTTGTTTATATATCATGTTCCACTTGTTTTTATACCATATATACCATTTTATAACATTCACTTATTGTCCAACTCATCTCCATCTAAATTCCCTCTGAATTTTTAAATAATTAAAAAATAAATAGTCACATTTAATGACAACAGTTAATTGTCCATCAGAGTAATGGCATAAACTAGGAATATTTCTGATGTTGTCAGTTATATATATATATANAATAATTAAAAAATAAATAAATTGTCACATTTAATGACAACAGTTAACTGTCCATCAGAGTAATGGCATAAACTAGGTCAGTTATATATATATATATTATAGAAATTATATTATTATAGTCAGATTTGATGTATCAAGCCAAAATGAACAATGTGGAGAAATTGTAAGACTATAATCAAACATAGTTACTAATCTACAATAATTGGTAAATGCTTTTTGGATACGTTATTAAATTATATTTTATTCCTATTATGTTCTTTGATTTATTTAAAAACAATACGAAGATATAAGAATTCAAGATATTTTGTCTTCCTTTAAACATAATAATAATTCCTCTTGCTTGACATCTTCCATTGTTCATCCAGAATAATTTTGAAAATGGAAACGTTGCTTCTCTTTCCAATCTAACTAATTTTTGCACGTGATCTTTTAAATTCCCTTCCTGACGGCAGAAATTTGTTATGGAAAAAATATTTAAAAGTTTAAAAGGAAAGACTTATGGCGCCTGTTTTTCCCTTCTAATCTTACAAGTACCCTGTTTATTTTTATTTAAACATAACTTTAAAATTGGGGTAGTTTGAAATAGTGTCCGGTTAAGTATCTTAATTCCCCTGACTTCGTTAAGTGCATTCGACGACAAAAAATGTATCTGAAAGGCATTATGTATTATTTTTTCTAATGAAAAGTTTTTTTTTTCTTCTTCTTTCTGAATGATACATATATTTTAAATCTTTCACGATGACAGAGAAAAACTCAACTATAAAAATCATTATGATGAACCATTATGAAAAATTCTAATTAATGAACTAAGTAAAGCCACCTTGAATTGCTGGGCTGCACTGAATGAAATTAATCAATTAGGGTGGGTAAAATAAATAAGTTTGTATGAAGACTTCACCAGAGATGTACTATCTTAGCAGGACACTCAATAATGACCGTTCATTGACGATCGTGAGAAGAGACAGCTATCCGTTGGAAGAAGTCATATCTCTTTAGAGATAACCCAACCAATGCATGAGAATCACCCTCGTCTGCGTATCTAGACCCTGGCTGTCGGGTACAGCAACCGAAGACGCGACGACACATCTCCTTCTGCAGATGCGGGCAGCAGAGAGATCAGACAATAACTTATCTCGGAATCCTAGCTGAATGATCAAACAGATGTTACAGACAAACCAAACACGTGGGAAAACACTTATTCCTGCCATTCTCGTTAATCCACAGGAACTACAATACCGATACCATCTGATGCATGGATATTGCAATATCAATATCCCTTGCTTTTTGATTGGTTTTATAATACTTTTTTTATTCGATCCTAATTTCTTAGTATATTGCCTAAAATGTCAAGAGTATGTCAAACATTCGATATACTGGGTGTAATATCGGGGTTAGGACAATAAATATTTGTTTATTAGGATTCACACGACAAAATTTAACAAAGGGGGGAAGGGAGGAATTTTATAACTACCGAAAATTTTTAACTTCATAGCCTAAAAGCCGCAATTATTTGTTTTTTACAATGAATATGGCTATTTGAAGTAATTTGAGATAAAAAGTTCGTTTTTGAGCAAAATTGAATGAATAAGAGTGGGGGTTGCCTAAAATGTCAGGTACGAATATAATTTTCTCTTTTTTTTTTTAAATTTAGTAGGCACAATATTTAGTAGGGAGTATTGCAGTGTATTATTTAGTTTAGAGACGAAATAGATTTGTTCATTGATGAAATATGTATTTTATGAGTGTGGAGTGTTATATGACATGAAGAGTTGAAATGCTAATATTCAACCACTACAAAACTGAGGAATTCGCTTAGTTTACGCAGTTCCTGTGTGACGGACATATTTTTCTTTCCTTTTGCTCAGCTTTCTCATAATCTACCGAAACTGGGTGTCTACCAGACTTTGGTAGCGAAGTAGACAGTCAAATCCACTGGAAATTGGTGACCTGAGAGGAGTCAGGCATGTTTCTTCTGTCGGGCAGAAGATTCAATGAATGGCTTTACTTCGATGGAAGTGATGTTGAAAACCGGTAGGAAATGCCACTTAAAGAGAAATTCTTTATTGTTATTGTCTTTAATATAGGCAGCTCTAACATTTAAACTCTACTAACTAAAAAAATATATTAATTAAAAAAAACTTTAATTAAAGTAAATTAATTTTCTTCTAGATCAATTAACCACCAGTAAAGCACGACTATAAGAAGTAAACATCTTCAGGTGGAGATTGGCTTGTTAGTCTATGTCAGAAACAAGGCTAGGACGTCAAAGGACATCTCATCTTATGAAAGGTTAGAAAATAAATATAAATTTCAGTTTATTATAACAAAAATTTATAAAATAAATTATTATTGAACCAATAA
>KZ808831.1:61117-86526 GCA_000696205.2 Oncopeltus fasciatus
AATATTAATTTTCAATTTTTTTTATAGATTTATTAATTTTTATTTTTTTTGAGTTAATAATTAACACATTAACATAAAAGTAGAACATATATATATGTATGTATGTATGTATATACTCATATACATAAACAATATGCAACATTTGAAAGCAATATTTTAAAATTATTGACCCCTAATTACTGAAACGGACCATAAATTTGGAAAATCAAGCTTTCCACTTATGTTTTTATTAAGCACCAATATGCTTTTGTACATTTATTGCTCACAGCCTCTTGAGTTGCATTAATAAATTATTTCAAAATCTTTGACCATCAAAGATCGAAATATGCCTAAATAGGGGTTAAAATCTGGGTATTTAGGTGACTCCTTTGAAGATGATTTCAAAAGAGATGGACCTATTGAGAAACATACACACCACAGCTAAAGATTTTTGAAGATGTAACTATAACTTTAGTAATATAAATTGGAATGCTAATCAGTTTAAGTTTTTAAAGGTATTTTTCTTTGTGGATTCTAATAGTACAACTGTTATATAGTGTCTGCAGCTTAAGGTATTATAGCATGAGTGCATCTAATATTTTTCATTATCATTCTGTTAATTTTTATTTTAAACATATTTGTTTCTATCATATACCAGTGATGACTTTATACTAAAAAGTAGTTTGAATTTACCTATCTTTTAATGCGCCAACTTAAGTCCTTTAGCTTGTTAAAAATTATTAAACCACCCAATCCAATGATCCAATGATCTACTGGATTAATAGGGGTATTAGTTGAACCCAAATCATACACACCAGTTCATTCTATTGTGATTCTTAGTATTCAAATACTCCACTTTCAACCCCTGTCCTCTACTCACTTTACTTTAAGAACAGCTACTCGACAACCTGCACATGCCTATGGAGAGGCAGTTTCCATCTTCCTTTATCTGACACACCATTCACTTGTGGCCAAAATCGAAGAAGACATCATCGGAGTGGACTTGATGAATGAGTACAACTCAAATTCGACTTGCCAGGAGTAATAATATTTGACAATAAAGAATTTGTCCTTTGCTAGGGAAAAGATCTCTTTGCTTAGCTACTTTTATTATAAGAAGCTACTCTTCCTTCCCAAAGCCAAGTAATAGCCCAGGGAACCACAGATAAGAATATACCTGTAAACGTAAGCTGCTGGAACCCAAGGACAATAGACGACAGCCACTTCGTCGAGGCATTCTAGTAGCCAGATCATTAATAAAAATAGCACCGAAGATCCCTGTCCGGCTATAGAATTTGAATAACTTGCTTATTATTGTAGAGAAAGTATCCATGAAAGGTGTCTGCACGACAGTAACTTCAGTGGTACATCAGATACTACACATATGTCAGAACTATCAACAGAACAGGAGGAATTTATTGACACCACATGTAAGGAACTTTTGTTGGATCAGAAGAAATTAGTGAGATTTGATCAAAGTGGAAAGGGGTCTTTTAGACAGGATCTAGATGTCAAGGAAGAACAAATGTTGTCCAACATAGAAGAATCGATTTAGGAGATGCAAAAACAATAATACAGATACCTGGGAGGCTGCCACTTGCTAAATGAATGGACAGAGAGAAAATTATTAAAGAATTGGAGGCTGTTAGTGACATCGAGCCATCAAGTAGTCCTTGGGTCTCCCCCATCGTGTTAGTAAAAAAGAAGAATGGCTCTAACTGGTATTGCGTTGACTATCTATCGTCTGAGCTAGGACAGTTATCCCCAACTAAGGATTAATGACACATTACACTCTAGAGAGATGCTAGTTATTTTCAATATTAGATCCCAGGAGTGGATGGATATTGGCCAGTTGACATGGCCCTGGATGACAAAGAAAATACTTTTCAGTAGGCACAGGACTCTGGCAATTTACAGTGATGCTGTTTGAACTCTGTAAAGCCCTTGCAATTTTTTAACGACTAATAGAGAATATCTTAGGGGGCTTATCATGGGAAATTTACTTTGTATACCTTGAGGACAACATGCTCGCCAAGTCCTTTGCAGATCATCTAAAGAATCTAGAGAGTCTTCACTCATTGCGTGCTGTTAACTTAAAACTTAACCCCAAGAAATGCACCCTGTTTTTAAGACTAGTCAACTATCAGGGTAATGTGGTTCCGGACACGGGTGACTTGTAGACAAGGAGAAAATCACTGCGGTTACCAACTGGCCATTGTCTCATGACAAGTATCAATTAAGAAGCTCCCTCGGTCTTCAGACTTATTACAAGAAAGATGTGAATGGATTTGCCAATATTGCGAAGCACACTGAGAAGTGAACTGTCCTCTGGGATCATGACTGCCTTTGAAGGGTTGAAAAACAAACTTATCAAAGCTCCAATTTTAAGTTATCCGAAACCTGAAGACAAATTTATTCTCTACTCTGATGCCAGCAATGTTGCAATCAGGAAGCGTCCTTTCCCAGCTCTAGGATGGAGAAGATAAAGTTATTGGCTATTTTAGTAACTCTCAAAGCCAGAAAGTAATTATTGTGTAACAAGGAAGGAATTATTGGCTGTGGTAAAATCAATAGAACACTTCCTGCATGAGGGTGAATCATGCAGCAATGATGTGGTTGTTGGGATTCAAATTACCCGAGGGACATGCTACAAGGTGGATTGAGAAATTACAAGAGTATGATTTTGAATCTACCCATTGATCTGGGACAACTCACAGAAGCACTGATGCACTTTTTAGAAGACCAAAAAAGGATTGCACCCACCAGGAGGGCAAAGAAGCCAGAATAAGAACAGACGTGCTGGGGATTGGCAGAGTGTGGATCTAGCAAAGGGACAGAATGAGGACTCGGACTTGAAATACTTTAAACAGTGGAAGATATAAGGGAAACAAGATCATCTTGGCAAGAGGTAGCTCCTCTATCGAAGAATGTGAAGACTTACTGGACTCAATTGCAGTGCACAAAGGGTTGCTTGAGAGGACTGTGGAGTAGAAGGAAGAAGATCATAAGATATATCAACTCATTCTCCCGAAATTTAAGGTGCCCGAGGTATTGAGGAGCTCCAAGACGGATCTTCTAGAGATATCTGGGGACAAATCGCACTTCGGGAAGAGTTCGTGAGCGAATCTATTGGGCAAAACTTAAGAATCTAGCCACAAAAAAGGACTCTATTCTGCGAATTGGTCTACCTGCCACAACACAGCCCCAATTGGCCACCCAAACCATTTACAAGGACATCTTCAGGAATTGGGTCAACTTCCTTGCGCTCCATCAGGAACAGAATGGACAGCACCTGTTTGACCTGGGGGCCAAGGATTTGCATTGGGAGCCAACATATGGAGACCTAAGGAGGAGCCTCATCGACCAAGAACTGGCCATCGCCAAGTTAAGTTGTGAATACCACGGCCTGGATTGAAACATTGTAAGACAGAAGAGTATTATCAATGTAGCCTGTGTTTTCAACCCAAAGGTTGAACTACGACCACGTCAAAGATGGATGTCACTTTGAATTCTCACCTTCAGTCAAGACCAGTTTTAATGAGGGGGTAATGTTGAGGATTATCTAGATTGTCTGGCTGCAGCAATTTCAGCTTAGGCTCCATGGGAGTGCTGATAAGTTTTTTACTCTCCAGGTTGAAACGTTTTAACAAATCAAAAATATAATGGTTTGGGTAAATATACAGCTTTCCCTCATTACGACGATGAGAAAAATACATCCCTAAGCACGAATAAATTTTCCCCTAATCGTTGACCTCAAAATACGTCACTAGCCTATATTTTCAAATATTTGGGTCAGAATCAGTCAAAGCCTTTTACAATTAAATTTTTGAAACTCCACAAAATTCTGATCCCATTTCAAGATTTTTATGTAAATCTTTTGTATAATTTTATTTTATTTTTTTTTTGGTCTTCCTACTTTTCAGTTCTTAAAATTTTGGATGATTTCATTCCCTCTTTGAAGACCTAGGTATACAAGTTTTAGATGTGTCTTCACACTTTCAGATTATTTTTTATTTTTTTNTCAAACCTTTATTTACTTATTACATTCTGTTAAAAAAAAAAAAATTTGTAATTTAATTACAATGAAATTTATAAAAATGACATTCAATCACATGAGGAGAGAAGGTGACCAATGACACCACTCTCAAATTATTTACAGGCTATGTCCCCAGGAGGTCACGGGGCCATCTTCGTTTGAGTCCACGGGGAGGGTTGGAAGACATGGTCTGTACTAGTGGATTAGGATGGTACGGCAGTGTACTGTGGAAAAGGATGAAGCGGGAAGAAACGAGGTCTTGAACAAAAGGAATATTAGGATCGTGGTGAAGGGAAGAATTGGATACGTAATAGGGAGCATTTGCAATTATTCTCAGGGTTTTGGATTGAAAGGACTGGATTCTTTGGATGTTGGAAGGCTTGGCGGCACCCCAGATTTCTACTCCGTAAGTCCAGATTGGTCATAATAAGGTTTCGTAGAGCGTCAGTTTGTTTTCAGTCGTAAGATTGGATTTCTTATTCATGTGTCTGTATAAAAGTCCATATCGCCGATCACAAATTGGTCGCTATCGCCCAACAAGTTATCCTTGAGTCCAATTCGTAGTTGAGTAACTATGACTTGCTCCTTACATGAGAGTCCTGACTAAGGTATAGTAATGAAGATGGCTCTGTGAATATTGTCCACTTCTATCATTTTCTCAGCATAACCTTCAATCTGCGTTTTTCGCCAAATGGACGAGAGTAAAATCGTTCTTTAACTACCATGTAAGTAGCTTTCATTGTCTTTTCATTCACCTTCTCATTTCCCGGGATTCCAACATGGCCAAAAACACATTTTTGATTTTAATGAAAACAATCCTGTTACATGATTTTGTTAAAAAAAATTGTTGCGAATGTAATGTTTCACTACCACCAACTCACCTAGAGTAGAGTATACATTTTTTCCTCTGAACACTAAAAAATGTTTTTTAAGTACTCTGAAATTGCCATGGACTTCTTATTTCAAGTATATTTTCAGTGAAATACAACAATAATACCTCAATTTTTGAAAATATATTCAGCTCCATAAGAACCCATTAGATTGAGAAAAATGCTATTTTGGTTGAGATTTTAAAATGGCTACAAAATGAATTCCAATCAACTTTAAGCCTTATAGTTTCATCAATATTTTTGTAGCATTAGTATTCTGTTACATTATCCATACATGTCTAATTCCAGGCTATCATTTAACTGTATAACTATGAATTAGATAATAGGTGTTATGATTTGCGTGACAATATTAGATATCGAACAGCAAAAATCATAGGAAAGAATCCATGAGCTTAAAGTGAATTTTAATATTTGATGCTATCGATCGTGCCACCACGTCAAGAAAGTAAAGCGGCCTACTTCAATCGGTGACGGGAATTAATCTAGAAGTCAAGCACATCATAGAAATCTCCGATATTATTTGAGCTAATCAATTAAATTATATTCCTATATATATAGACACACACACTTTTATGTACGTATATACATCATAGAATATATAGAATAGAATAAATTCCTTCATGCAAGAGGGCGTATTCCTGCGCAGAATAACAGCTATTGCTAACAGGTATTCTAATAAAAATACACTAAAGTCTGTCTTTTAATTTTAGTATGTTCTTCCCATGTAAGTCGTGAGTAAAGATGCAACCCAAGGTAACGAACGGAATTTGATTTTGGTAAAGAAATATTGTTAAATTTCACAATTTCAGGGAAGTCTTTCTTCCGCAGTTGGAAATTAACTTGAAACGCATTTTGCTTCATTGATTTTTATTCTCTATTTTCCACACCATTTTTTCGAGGTGATCTTGTAGGTTTTTAGAAGCAGTTTTAGGATCGGGATGGGAGGATAGGATAGCTTTGTCGTCCGCAAATAGAGCTAAGAGGGTACTTGGATGGGTAGGGATGTCAGCAGTGTACAGGATAAATAGGATAGGTCCAAGCCCACTACCTTGAGGAACTGCCGCTTCCACTTGGTAGAAATCGGAGTAATCTAATCCTTGCCGAACCCTAAAGAAACGGTTGGATAAGTAAGACTTAAGGATAAGGTATGTATTACTAGGAAGTATGGATATCAGTTTTAACAGGAGACCACTGTGCCAGACTCTATCAAATGCTTGGGAAACATCCAAAAAAGCTTCTGGGCAGTACTCTTTGCGCTCAAGGGAAGAGGAAATGTAGTCTACGACGCGAAACACATGCTGCATGCATACTTACACATGCAGTAGAATGCTTACTTCTGAAGCCGAACTGATGATTTGGGAGGATATTGAAGGGTTTTATGGAAGGCATCATTCGTTTTAACAGTATTTTTTCGAAAACCTTTGAAAGTGTAGGAAGGAGACTTATAGGATGAAGGGTTTTGTGATGATTTTCCAGATTTGGGAAATAGTATTATATCAGAATATTTCCAGTGGAGAGGGAAATGGGTAGTTCTGAATATGCATCTATAAATGTAGGTCAAGAATACAATTGCCTTTTTGGGAAGATTTCGGAGAATTTGGCCGGTGATTAAATCATATCCGGGTGATTTGCCCTTAGGCAGATGAGAGATTATGTACTTGACCTCGGAAGGTGTTACTGCCTTGAGTGGCAAGGACATAGGTAATGGTATGTCCAGAAAATCCTCAGTCTCCGCGGCATTGGACAGGTCTAAGGGATCTGAATGAGGAGTAAATGTTTGCTTAAGGTGTTGGGCAAACATTTCGACCTTGTCTTTGTTAGAAGAGGCCCAGGAACCATCTCCTCGACGCAAGGGAGTAGAAGCTTCATGGTTCTTAAGGATTCTGTTAGAGCAATCCAAAGGGATTTGTCTCCTGCTGAGAGGGTAGACAGATAGGCATTAAAGTCATCATTTCGTAAAACACCTAATTTTTGTTTTACGAGTCTGGAAAGATGATTAAAATCTTTGTGGTCTGAGGGGTGTCTGTATTTTTGAGCGGCGTTTCGCTATGATGAGCTTTTTAAGCGAATCTGGGAGTGGTTTTTGGGACTCTGAAGAGTTTTAGTAAACTATGGTTTGAGATTAGCCATATACATGCATTGCTGAACATTTGTGGTAAAGGACTGTACAGCTTCATCTAAATCATCTGAGGTTCTCAGAGAAATTCCGAGGTCAAGTGACTCTTCTATGAGAGTTCTAAACAAGGCCCAGTCGACTGGGCCATTAATGAGGGAGGGGGTAATTGTTTTGGAATAGGAGTCAGGGATAACGTTAGGAAAACTGGGTTGTGGTCAGAGGAGAGCTCGTTTAAGTTCGAAGGGGAATGATGAAGAGGAGAAAGATTTTTGCAAATGAAGAAGTTTAGGATATCAGGAAGGCGTTTCACGTCAGAGGGCCAATAAGTGGGAAAGGAAGGACTAATTTTGCTTAGGTTTTGGGATGATATCGCATTATACAGAGCACGGCCACGGGAGTTGGTCGTTCTCGATCCCCATTCAAGTGTTTCGCATTATAGTCTCCACCGACAAGGAAACGGGGACCCAGGTCTTTGAGGAAAGTCGAAAATTCTGGTGTAGTGATTGGTTTATTTGGAGGGCAATACACTGCTGAAAGTGTGATAGGATGGGAGGGTGTGGAAATAGACACTGATGTTGATTGAAGGGACTCTGTGGAAGTGGAGGGTAAAATATAATAGGTATACGATTTTTTGATAAGTAGTGCAGTTCCACCATGAGCTCGTCCGTCAGGATGGTAGTAGTTTGGTAGTCAGCAATTTTTAGATTATTTCGTTTAGTTAGTCGTGTTTCTGTCAGTAATACTATGTCTACGTTTTTGTTATCGAGTACTAGTTTGAGTTCGTCAGTGTGTGTCCGAATGCCGTTAGCGTTCCATAGGAGGATAGCAAAGGAATTCTTCGATACGGGAATCATGGTGGAGTTGGTAGGGTCATTTTAGTGACCAGGTTGGTCAGTAGGGATATGAGTGGTGTAATGAGAGAGTTAAGTTGTGAGAAGAAGGTGTGAAATAAGGAGTGCAGATCATTTGATGTGGGCGGAGTCGGGACTTTGGGGATAGTGGGTCGCTCCCTCCTTGGTGGGGGATGCGGTTGTGGTTGTGGCTCATCTTGTCGGAGTTGTTGCTTGGTTGATTGCATCATTCGAGCGTAGGACAGTCCTGGCTCGACATCTCTGGAGGGCGGAGGCACTACTTTCCGGACTTGAGTTGTAGTCTATACTTGACGAGTAGGCAGGGTCCGCTATTTCAGCTCCTTGTAAACCTGACAGCCCCTGTAGTTGGCGGTGTGGTTGTGTTTACACAGTGCACAGGTAGCTGGGGTGTTTCGAGATTTTGGGCAATCTGTACTTATGTGAGCGCTTCCACATTTGACACACCATGGAGTGTGTTCACAGTATGCTTTCGTGTGCCCATATCCCTGGCACTTGTGGCACTGTACTATATCTTTACGAGGATGAGGTTTCTCAACTCTTATTCTACAGTGGCAGAGCGAGGTCAAGCTATAAATGTCTTGAAAATTGGGTGTAGGCTCTAAGTCCACGAAGAACAGTGGGAGGGGTGTTTTTGAGTCAGTGATCTCCCCTTTCTGGGGTCGGGTTATGACCACGTTTCCATAAACATTCCTGGCACAACTCCTCCTTGATAAATTCTGGCGATGTGGTGTGGTGTAGATGTCGAATCACCACTCTTACAGCTCTCTCTTCTTTGAGCTGATAAGTATGGTGCTGCGCGTTCGTTTCCTTCAGATAATGTATAATTTTTCTGTAGGTATCTGAGCTGCCAGGGATTATTTTTGTGTCCTGTTGTCTATTGACACACGTATATCTGCCGGGCCCAACTCTCTCGTTCAGCTGGGAACACATCAGTCTGAAGTCTTTGAGATTTCTCACTAATATAGGCGGAGGTCGAATTACTCGGGGAACGGTTGGTTCGGAATCCATGTTTTCGCCTTCCTCGTCCTGAAGAACTTGGAAGGGGTTGTTTGTGGCAAATCTTGACGATGTACGCTCTTCTGTATGGATGTTCTGCTCCGCAGAATCGGATTGCGGGGATGCGCTGGTGGAGGGTTGGGAGGTCACGCCCTGTGAGGTGCTGGGGCAGGTTGACATTGCGTTGTTTCACTCGGTGGGGGTTCTGGTCGCTGACCGGTGTCTCCTCTTGTCTTTTGGAGGTGTCATGGGTCTAGATATAACTTGATGGTAGTAATTACCTCCCATCATAAGGCGTTAATAGAGAGAAGAAAAAAAAAACTCCGAGCCTCGAACCGGGACGTGGAGCTCGAGGGCCCTCTACTGAGACAGTGGCCTTAGTGAGGGAGGGGAAGATAAGACAGACAAGCCTGAGCTCTGCCTGCCCACTTGGGGCTGGCTATTGAAGAAAACGTGGTGGTTCAACATAACTCGTTAAGGATAGGGCCGGAAATTCCAGTTAAAGGGCTTACAATTGTCCGCTATACGTTGACAATCTCCTTATCTCTCCCTTATCACACGGTACACTCCTATGGGCGCTGTTAAAATAACCAAGAGATATAATACTAGAGCCGTTCAGCTTATAGAACTATTGTTAGTGTGTCACTATATTCTCGATTTTCCTTCAACTTTTATTTTTCTAAATGTAATTCTTGTTAAATATTTACTTGCTTTTTTTATCTCACTGTTTGACGTTAAACTATCGCCAATATTTGAAATGTAGAATGCTTTGTAGATCGCTCTTTGTTCGACATTAGTTTTTTGGTAGTAACAATTACACCTTTTTCTATACCTTACATAAGGTATTCTCATGTTATTATTGGGCAATCTTACCGATAGGATGCTAGTTCATGCGGTCACAATAATTTTCTCTCTCTTTTTTTTTTTTTTTAAAGCACTCTTGCCCTTCTTCTCTACTTCTTAACTTCGCTGTTTACAATCTAATCAACTTAGATAAGACAAGTCTCTTATTATGTTTCTTGAATCCCATAAGACTTCCCTCAACAGTGAGCTGGTGATATAATTTTTGTTTAGTTCACTTAGTTGTAATTTTAATCGTACCGGGAGCCAGAATAAAATCTCACCGGGAATTTACATACTCGTCTTTTGCCAGACGAGTGTCTAATAAAATAGCTAGCAATTTTAGCTCCTCTGGGTACAAGACAATATATTCGTCATACTTGGTGGTTAGACTCGAAGTGAAGTGCGGGGAACTAGAAATTATTCTCATCTTCTTCGATGGTGTAGTTAATTAGCACACCCGCCCGGAAACTGGGAGACCCGGGTTCGATTCCCGGCTGAGGTGATGTGATTTTTTTTCTGGCTCCCGGTATGATTCAAATTAATGTTGAAATGTGGGATTACTTTACCACAATTATCATCATGATTTTATCTTCGTTTTATTTGAACTCTCATTTACTCTTTACTCACTAAATCGTGGGTGATGTCGGCGACGTAACTTCTCCAAACTTCACACACTTAGTTCTCGTTGTATATTAATTTTCAGGGCATAACACTGCCTGCAACCTATCCTTGTAGTATTTGATAACAGAGAGCTACACAAACATGGTGTTCACTGGCCGGGACTCACCGGTCGAATCCCTCAGATTATTTACATTTTTTGTATAGGTTTGGTGGCTGGTTTCACAATTCATTGGGGACACTTGGTTTCAATTTCAATGTAGTAATTTGGTCCTTCTATGAATTTTTCTCTATTTATATTAGGATATAGGTTGGTTTAATGAAAAAATTCTTTATAATCAAATCCATTTTCAGTTTTATTATAAATTTAACATTCAATGACGAAACAAATTTCTTTTGACCTGATATCTTATTACTTATATCCAACAGTTATTCATTCTACAGAAGAAGGTTTGAATTTATCACTTCTTGGGTTCCTTAATAAAGTCCTTTTTTTAGTATCCTTTTCAGTCAAGTTAGTTTCAAAAACGTGACTCACTATGAAAGGAGTTTGATCCATTAAAGATTTAGGACTACACTTGTTCCTAATATAGTTCGCAGTTGATATTGCTTCAGCCTAAAATGAAGACTTTAATTTAGTTTAAATCTGGCATTTTTTACCAGTATTCGATTATGCTGGTCTGGCAATCTATTCTGTTCCTTCTTTTCAGAAAATGACAAGCTTATCTGTATTCCATGACTGGTAAAAAAATTGTTAAATTATAAGTTAATGTACTCCTTATCATAGTCAGACTGTAAACATTTAATAAATTTCCTGTCAAGTGTTTATCTATAAACGTTATGAAATAATATGAGTTGCCCCAATAGACGGAACACTCATCGAACCACATAAAATACTGTGCTCTATTTTCAGGAGATTATTTTCCTGTCAGAATTCTTAGAAAAAGGCATTTTGCACTGCTTCCCTTTCAGGCAAACTTCACAGTTGGTTAGTTTTCCTTTGCCTCCAAACTAAAGATGAGATGGCAAGATGGCGTTAAAACTGTTGCAAGAGTACTCCTGGCTCTCAGGAATTGAAGAATGTCAGTGCAACAGAGGGAAGACTATCGAGTATACATATTAATGATGGAGAAGGCCAAGTCCCACACAAGGGTTGTAGCAGCATGATGATGTTTTATGTCTTCCAAAATTTGATTTTCTCTCTTCATTCCAGCTTTCATGCTTTTTTAAAGCACTGTCCAATATTACTGTTTCCTCTAATTCACTAATCAGCTGGATTCAAGATTCTAGTTGGCCCTGTCCTAAGATCCTACCTGTAGCTAGTCCCTCCATTAACAAAGCGGTTGAACAAGGGGTAAGAAAAGTTTGTTGCAGTGAGCCTATTCTTCCAGCAATTGCAAAAAAAAATAAATAAATAAAATAATAAGAAATGAATAAAAATGATTGTGTATTTCTTATGTTTTATTGAAATCCTGCAGGCTACTTAAGTTGTGTCTTTTGTTACATTTCTGTGTCAATAATCTTACCGATGTTTAAGTGCAATCAAGGGTGTGGGTCTGCCTTTTGCAGGAACTCAAATTGGATGTGCATATTTATTCAAATTTCTACTACTTTTCATCTAGTTCTGAGAAGAACTTCACTAAGTTTTAGTATGTCTTATTCAAGGCTTCATGAGATAAGGATAGGAAGAAATAATAAAAATTTTAGTTAAAAGCATTTAATTCAGTATAAAAAGTTTTAACTTAAAAATTTCTAAGCTTAAGCTCAGGAACATAAAAAAACAGCAAAAATAGTTCAGCCTTAAATGACTAGATAATACAACAAAAACATTAAGTAAATTCTTCAGCCTTAATGAGAACAGAAGTTCTTATGAAAACACAGGAAAATCTAATTTTTGAAGAAGAAGGTGATTTTTTCTAAATGCTCTTTATCAGAAATAAGGCCCAGGTCTAAAATAATTAGACTAGGTTTGCAAAACTAACAAGGATTTATTGAATTCCTACTTCAAGCCAAAATAGCAGAAAAGTTTTTCCAAACAAAAAAAGCAAATGTCAGAACCTGTAATTTCTGAACAGAATTTGGGTAACACCTATATGCACTTTTTCTAACATTTAAATTACTATGAAGTAGGATAAATATGACACCTTAAATATCTGTAAAATTTTTGGCCATGCAAGTAAATTTTTTTTTTTTTTAATTTATGAATCAATTACTTGGATTTTAGTTTTAGGCTTTCTAAAGGAGACATTAGTTTTCTACTAACTTTCTTTAGAGTCAAAAAGCTGTTATATACTTCCAAAATATAATAAAAGTGCCAGGGAAAAAAATGATTTAAGGAATTTAAAAGAAAATGTTCTCCTTAACATTATAATGTTTTAATAGACTTAAAACCATAATATATGTAGGAGATAAGTAAATGTTATATTAATTTAATAATAATGATAATGTTCAGCTGATAAAGATTCAATGACAGGAGAAATAATATTAAGAGAAAAAACTGTTTTTATTCAAAACAAATAATTATTTCAGCTATTGTTGTTAAATGAACTGAATTTAATGGAATTTTATTTTTTGAATTTAAGGGGGAAAAAAGGCAAAATGAAGACCAAATACTTGGAAACATAAAAAAAAAAAGTTTATTTCTATGTTAGTTTTTTTTAAAAAAAACAATGAGCCATTTTAAATAGGGTGCTATTTTGATATGATTAATATAATATATTTTTATTTTCTGTTAGCTAATAATTAGTAAAGTAAAAAATTAAGTTATAAATAAAATTTATTAAGAGTTATTGTTAAAATATGAATTTCCTCAATGATGCAATATTGCAGTGCAGGACCGATCGGCAAGAAAGTGCTCTGACAAGATTTTGGACACTTGAATCCATACTTAAACATAATTTTATAATTCCCTGAATTGTAGGAAATATAAGAAAAAACCTGTTACCAAAAGTAAGCCCATCCATGAAAATAATCAGATCTTCGAGCTCATTTATTATTAACTCTCCATCAGCCACAATTGTGAAAAAAAAAAAAGAAAAAAAAAAATTATCTGGGAAGAGTACCAACTTACAATAACAAACCTCAGGTCTTTCTACAATGATTTCGAGAAGGAATTTCTCTAGTGGGATGTAAATGAAGAGTCTAGTTGTTTTTTAAATATTTAATTAGAAGGATAAGATCACAATTTATTTTGTATTCAAATAAACATTTGGTGGTGGGTCATAAAAATTGTACTAAAAAATTAATGTGTTTTGGCAATTAAAAATAAATTAAAAAAAAAAAAAAATTGTTTACTTATTCTGCTTTAGTATAATCTCCATGAGCTTAGGGGTGAAGCGGAGTCCACAAGGTGAGAGCTACTGCACTTTAAATTTGTGATCAAATTTCACACATTGTGACTGATGGAGGATTAAGAGTTCTAAAAGATTTATTTCTTATTCTATCTACAGTGGGAAATAAACCTTCACTGACATGGAAATCATAAGTACTTAAGCCAATAACCTAAAATTTATAAGGCTATATAAGAAAACATAATGAAAAAATTACTAATTCGTGCCATCCAATTCTTTTAAAAGGAACTTCTAATAAAATAAAGCATTGACTAGACGAGAAAGAACTTGAAAAATATTTCACTAAAGTAAAAAACAAATTGAGAATACTTTTCAGAATAAATTTCTATACTAACGAATAACTGAAAAATAAATAATAAATAAGTTACAGAACAATATTGATAACAAGAAAAAAGGAAAAATAGGTATAATGCTTTAACATCTTTGACCAATTTCTTGAAGATAGAAAGAGTTGTAGTAACATAAAAACTAAAAAAATATTTATAAAATTGTAAGTCTGGCATGAAAAAATATGCATTGGTGGTTTCACAAAAACTCAAATATATAATTCTACTTTACTAATAAATAGCAACAATGTGGATAATAAAACATCACTTACATTATAATTTTTTTTAAATTTAATATTTGATCATGAAAACACAAAAATATAGATATGATAAATAAAACTGAGCAAAAAGTGAAAGAAAATATTCTCAACCTAAAAGAAAAAGAAACAAGTACAAACAAAAATAATAATAATAAAATCAAAAACTTTAAACAAAAATTAATCTCCCCCTGCTCAAACAATAAACAAGTTATACAAAAAAAATTTTTTTATTTAACTTTTTGGCTTTTTACCAAATCTAATAACTCTGACTTATAACTTAAGCCTAGTAATAGCACAATTTTAACAAAATAAAAGAAAAATGTAAGAAACAAAAAAAAAAAAACCAATAAAATTTAGCAATTTTATTATAACTATTCTTATTTATCTTTTTTATTTTTTAAACAAAATAGTCCTTATAAAATCTCTTACCAGTAAGAATTGAATAGTTTTGAACAAAAATGATCTAACTTTTAAACAAATACATTAAAATTTGAATAAAATATCTAACAGTTTTATTTTCAAGTCATAGAAAGAAAAATCAATTAAAATTCTTATTTATTTTCTTCAAGCCAGTTCTGAAGCTGCTGCTCCTCTGTTTCAATGAATCAGCTCCTTAAATAAATACTGTTGAATAATTCATATAAGTTTGCTTTAAAATACTGTAAAAAGTTTAGAGTAAACTCGAATTAATATAAGTCCCTTTGGCCCAAGACATAGGTGATGCCCCAGCTTTCTTTACTTATACTATAATAAAAATTGTAATAAAAGTTGCTTTGAAACATATTACATTGTTTTATATATTCCAATTGAGATTAACTCACATTTTATTGTATAAAAATACATTGCAAATATTTACTATATTTTTAAACTACAGCCCAAGAATTTTAGAAAATCTTTCTTAAATTTATCACTGGGGGTGTTAACCCATTTAACAGTTTTTATTTTGAAAATAAACCTAAAAAAAAAAAAAAAAAAAAATGAAATGTATGCATGTATCTATACAAATAATAACTATTGGTTTTATTTTCAATAATTACGTCAAGAATAGGAATAATAGCTATTACCCATTAAGTACCAGGAAGAATGCAAATTATTCTATTAATTTTATTTCAATTATAGATTCAGCCAAAGCATCTATCATATTTATTAATTGTACTGAATTTTTCATTTTTGAGTCTGAAAGGGAATTTTTAATTTCTGAAAATGCTTTCAGTATGAAATCCAGTTCAGTCTGAAAATAAATTGATAATAAATTATTTTAAAAAATATATTAGATTACAATAAAAAAACAATAATTATTGGATTTACCATATTGCAGTCAATACCATTAAAATGAATAACCCATGTAAAAACACTTATTTAACAGCTTAAAAGTAAAAGTTGCCTCGATAGGAGTAGGACTTTTATATAAAATACGAATTTTCATATTGTTAAGGAATGGGGGTAAGGGGTGCAGCTGCAGCAGGTGGAGGCACAAAGATATAAGCTTTTCTGGAAGAGAGGACAACAAGAATAAAAGGCAATTAGAAAAATCTCCCTATTCGTACGTCATTATATAAAAAAAACTGGTCGCTGTGTTGATTTTCCTTTGATAATGCTGGTTTCCGATTTTGACTTAATGTATGTTCTTCCCTATTAACTTATTTGGTTTTTTATGATTTCTATGGCTTCCCTGATTGTTTAGTAGTAATTATTCTCTTTAGCAAGAGTGGTGGTGTTCTCAAACTGTATCTGGTATGCACCACTGTACCAGAGGTGTCTATAAAATGTTCCACTAATACCGACTTCCCTATGCATCTATGCTTTTTGCCGGGAATGTGTTTCTTGAGCCTTGTGTTTATTGTTCTTCCAATATATGATTTATCACATGAGCAAGGGATGTTATATCCCTAGGATCCTGAGCCCCAGCTTAATCTCAGGGTTGGGGAGAACATCAGTCATTATTTTAAAAATTGGTAGTGTATGCCATTCTAATCTTGTACTTCTTGAGGATCTAGGCTATTCTTTCTGTTGTACCTTTAACATATGGAATGGTAGCGTGGTCTCTGAATTCTTCATTTTTGTCTGTTTCCTTACTATTTTGTTTATGGGTTCTTCCTTAGAACCTTCTCAAGTGCACTGGAATCGTAGCCATTCTTCATGAAGGTCTTCATATGCCTCTTTACCTCTGTAAATTGTGTGGACTCTGATAAAATCTCTGCTATGCTCATTAAAGTGTTTATGACTCCTTCCTTTTATGACAGCATGAAGATATCTATCACTGTGTTCACTGTAATCAGTATGACTGAGTAGATGCCCCTTCTTCTTCACTAGACAATCCAGAAACGGAAATTTAAATTCTTTTTAAATTTCTATGGTAAATATTATGCTAGAGTTTATACTGTTTAAAAGGTGGGAAAACTGATCCAGGAAGTCACTGCCGTGTCTCCAAATTGCAAAAGTGTCATCAACATATCAATACCAACATACCGGGGCCTTAGGGGCTGAGGTGAGTGCCCTGTATTCGAAATCCTCTATGTAAATATCTGCTGTGATAGACCTTGATGTCTTCAATGTAAAATTCCTTTTTTCCAAGCACATATGTGATGGCTTCTTCAGGGCTGAAAGTATAAATTCAGAATTGTCTGAGACAACCTTATTTTTTTCCTATAAAATATGATAACATTGTTCTCATAGTAGATCCCTAAAAAAATGTATGTAACTTTCTAATAGAATAACAAAATAAGTTATTCCGGAAAGAAATGGTCATTAACACCTATGAGCAGGTTTTAAATCTATCCAGGAAATAAAGAAGACCTCTGACCTGTAATGAGAAAACATTAAAAAAATGTGACAGTGGTTACCCATTTAAGAACCATAATAAGCTCGTCTGGTAAGATTGACCCAGAAATATTTCATAGAATTTTTAAAACCAACCGAGTTTACTAGAAGATCTGCAATGGCTGTTGGTCACTGATAGGTAGGTATAGTAATTAAAAGCCAAATCTACAAGTCCGTTTAAATCTTATGATTCATTTCTTCTGCAGTAATAAAGCCAGCCTATTTCAGAAAAATGAATGAATAAGAGTTTGGAGGTTACAGATCTGAAGACCACACTCCAATACCGGGAGTTACGTGGTTTGGCCTTATGTAGCGCATAGAGAACAAATAAAGACACTGAAGAAAGTCTCAGGAGCTTAACACATAGGGAGAAGGTTGGGAGGATGTCAAAAAATTTCCTACCAGTAAAAGATAGACAATTGGAGAAAAACATCCAAGAAAATGATATCAGAAAGCATTGAAGAGATTGACTATATTCAAAGGAATTCACTAAACAGGGTAAGTTTTGAAATATTCTAAAAGTTCATGTCATGAAATTGAAGATGAGTAAAAAAAAAAAATTACTAAAATTTAACGAATTATAAAAATAAGGAGAAAATGTTAATTAATTCAGAAATAAAGTGCTTATGAGAGAAACTTTTTTTTATTACAGAATGACATTAAACACTAAAAGAGAAATCTACATAAATTATGTAATAATTAAATAAATAATTTATAAATAAAGATGAAATACCTGGCTATTGCAATTCAAGACTTGGTATAGCCAAATGATGACATAAACTTACATTTATAAGAGTCCCCAGTGATAGATGTCATTGGTCCAGATTTAAAAATGCCATGCCTCTGAAATATTTATAATTGGTCTTGACGGAAATTTGAAATGGACCAATCCAAAACTAATGCTAACACCTCATCAATCTGAAAGGCTGTCATCATGCTTTTCCATATCATGAAAAATGGCAAAGCACAAAGACAGTATTACTGAAACTTCATGCTGGTACAACAGCTACATGATTATAGGGTTCCTAAGTACTATTTTGGCATAAATATGAACCCACACCTACCAGTTATGAGAGCAAGGGATACAAACCCTTTAGCAGGTGAGTCAAATCACAAAGAAAGATAAAATATAATTTGTTTTCAAACTTCAGATTACACTCACTTTATTCCATGAGTGTTGCAAGATAGCAACACACTCTTCTTCTAAGTTTTCATAATTCAAAATATCTCTTTCAATTATCCAAAATATAAGTTGCCCAATATTTTGAGCTATTAATTTTTGGATGTGTTTATTTTTCATCCCACATGATTTTATCACAAGTGGACATAGTATCCGATTTTCACAATTTCCATAATTGTGTTCCTTCCAAAAAAGAGATATTTTTTCATAAAATTCTTCTGTGATAAGCTGAGGCTGCTTAGTAACTGAAATAAAGAAATATTTTATTCAGTAAACAATTATTAGATTAAAAAATTACCAGGAATAAAGACATAAATAAATCTCTTTATGTGTATTTACTTAATAATTTTCTTGGCCATTTTTTAGCAAATAAAGTTACCAGTGCATTTTCTTGCTCTCTTTAATTGAGCTTTGTGTTAGGGACATCCATCACAACACATCATATGGCCAGTGAGAAGGAACCAAAGATGTTAAGAGGCTAGTAAATTATGATTTTCTTTCCTTGTTCCTTTGGAATGGAACACAATTAAGTAAAATATGAACACATAGGCAAGAGTAACAGTATATCAATACAACATATCATTTTAACACACATGCAAAATCAAATATTTTATTTCAGGATACATATAATATTTTAGAGATATTAGGTTGATAAAAATATATCATATTTAAAAATATATATATTAGGATTTAGAGAATTGTCAGGACATCACCATTTAAATACCATGAGTAGTTGTCAAAACCACTATGCTGGATGACTAGCATCGGAATCCCTTTACTGAGTACTGTGGCAAGACCTCTTTATTAGCATTTATCAGCTGAGGATATAACATTGTATTTATTTATTATGTAGGTATTTATTAACATGTTTAGTCCGAGTTTCAAGAATTAGAGCCTGTGGCTTCTAACATCTGAAATGCTACCCCGCTACTAAGGACAGTTCAGAGGCAGCAAACCAGCAATACCTCAGTCAAATGCATTGAACTTTGGCAACTATTTCTAGAAAAACTAGTAGTTTAGGTTACTGGCAAACACAGCCTATATTTGATATTGGGGGAATTTATTATTGCTTTCAATCATAGCTGTATCTAGAATTTATTATCACTTCCATTTAGAGAGCATCCAGAGTTCTTTGGGAATTTTTTATGCTTCTGCAATTCAATTTGAAAACAAAATACAACCTCAAAGTTGAAAAAAAAAAAACAAAAAAAAAAAAAAAAAAATTTGTAAAAAAAAAAAATTTTTTTTTTTTTTTTTTTTTTTTTTTTTTTTTTTTTTTTCAGTGAATATGCTCTACCCAGTTAAGCTTCTCATCGATCATACTGAAAAATTTTGTAAGACAACTCTTTGATGGTTTTGTATGAACAGAATAACAATAGTAACCAAACATTAATTTTTCATCTAAACATTTTGTCCTCTCTTCTGTATTCGTGACAGAAAGAGAGAATGAGAAGAAATTAGTTTTAGTTAAGTTTAAGATTAATTTATTGTTTACCATACAGCAGTTTAAATACATTAGCATTTTATTAATTTATTTTACTAACATCAATTAAGTTGAAATTTTAAAGTAAAGCAGTCTAGTCATCAGCATACAATATAACTTTTACAAATCGGTAATATACATTAAAAAGTAAATATGGCCAAAACAGATCCCTCAGATAGAGCTATTTTAATTCTTTGTTTTGCAGACCTACATTTCATGTAATTACTAAAAGTCCCAAATTTCAAGCTTCTCTCCATCTTGACCAGGACCTAAATTGATTTCCCTGGCTGTGAGCTACACTATTGTTTCACCTATACAAAAAGCAGCACCTGGTCATACCACATTATATCCTCTTTCCAGTAGGCAAGTTCCTCATAAACCTTAAAATCCTACCCATCCATCCCAGATCACCAGTCCTTAGAATCCAATTTCAAATTAGTATTCAATACATTTATGAACATAATGTAAGCTCTCATCACTCATTTATTGAATATTTTACTATGTTCCTAACTTAATAAAATGAGTAATTATTATCAAGCTATCTGTCCTTCTTTGGAATTTCAATAGTCTACTACCCCATCGACAGGAACTTGAACAAATACTGCCAGACAAAAACACATAAGCGATACAGCCCTAATTTCTGAGACATACGTAAGATTAAGTCAACACTGGAACATAAAAGGGTATTGCCATATTGACCATTCAAATGACTCTGCTCAAGGAGGTTCAGTTATCTTCACATCACTTCGGTTCAAAAAACTCTTGGTGAACCCCTACCAATGTCTCATCCCCTCCTCAAGTCCTGACCTTATCATAACTAAAATTCTACATAGCCTTACCTAGAATGCTCTCCTATCCAAATCTACTACAGCATTTGTAGAACCACTCATTTCCCAACCCAATGGAAGTAATTCTAGCAATATAGTGACCCCAAAACAAAATAAACATTAACTTTTACCAGTTCCTACATTCGATACAATACAACCTACATAAGACTCCATGTTACAATACAACCTCTAAAATTATTAAAATTAAAAATTATTATTTTTGGCAACCAGTTTGGCATAGCCCTCAACATTCCACCATTCACTCCACTGAAACAAATTGAACTAAATAAAAAATGCGGGCTACTTAGAAGACTAATGGGATCCAAGTCAAAGCTTTCTACTGAAAATAAATTTAAAGTATATACGTTTATTACTATAATTAATTTACTTACAACCTACCTGGAATATTCTTCCAATCCAATATTCTCTGACATATTATTAAGTTCTTAATTCCACCTACAGAACTATTCACAATGATCTATAGATCCAACTGTTAATAATATTGTCAAATCCCAGTTTTCCGAATTCCTCTACAATATTTGCTTATCACAACAGAGTATTTTATACATTAACCCATCCTTTAAATTCCCTTATCACTTTAAACGGCAGTAGCCACGAGATATCTTATCTAATTAAGAGTTTAACTCTTGTTTTGTGAAAAACAAAAAAAAAAAATTTTTTTCTTATCTCTTTTGTAAATATTTTGCAAGCCAGCATTTTATTATTCTTTATTAATATCTGTATTTTTAATTATTTTAAATAGTGCCCCATTCAATTATTGATTTGGGAGAGCTAGGCAGTGGCTAATTTCTCCTCTCCAGACTAGAACCAATGATTACAATTGTGAGAATCAATTTACATAGAGTAAATAATATAACAAGTAAAATTTTTTTTTACAGATTCTACTAAAGAGAAACTAAAAATATGCTATGTTCTATTATATGTGTGTGTGTATCTCTTATCAAATAGAGTTTGAAGGTTATTTGAGGATTTTGGTCAAATAATTTTGTATAATTACTTTCATCTAGGCCAATTTTTTTAGAATATATTTTTTCTTCTTCAGAGCTGAAAATACACACAAACAATTTTTTTTTTTACCATTTTGATATGATTAGTAATTATAAAATCAACAATTTAAAATATGACACCTAATAGTTATTATACATAAGTAATCTAGACAATTTTTAAATATCAATTAACTTCCCAAGACTAAAAAGTTAATAGTTACACCTAAGCCTTGTGCATCTGCACATCACCCCCTTATAAGGACAATAGAAGGTATGATAGTTCTATATTCATTGGTGGTGGAAATAACCTTTTAGATTATTTACCTAGTAAAATAATAAACCAATTCAGAAAAACAACTTTCAAGTGTAGAAATTAAAATAATAAATTGGGAAATTAAGAATATCGCTAAAAACCAGAAAGGTTATATAAAAGAATTCAAAGACATACTTAAAGGGAATTCAAATTTAAAAACTCATTTATCGAAAGTCAAAAAGAAGCTTAATTTAAACTATTTGAAAACATCAAAGAAAACCATCTAAGAAAAATAAACAAAATAAATAAAACCAATGAACTGCATGATTCAAATGAATGGGTCATAAATTTAACACTTACTTTCAATCCCCCAGACATTCAATATCTAATGAGCTTAGGACCAAAATTTGGACACATATACTAACATTGCTGCTAACATAACATAATACTCTACAGCAGAATAATGCACGTACATAATAACTAACTATAATAATACAATTTTAAAAAACATAATGAACTAAACTCTTTGATAAACAAAACTAGAGTAGTAGAAGGAATTATCTAGCTAGCCCTGGCGGTGCAATGGTTAGCATAACTGTCTGAAAGCAGGAGACCCGGGTTCGAGTTCCGGCTGAGGTTTTTTATTCCATTCCCTTGCTTTTCTTGTATTAAATGTTATATAATAGATTATGGATTTTATAATTACTAATCATATAAAAATTTTAAAAAAAATGTGTGTGTGCAATTTCAGCCCTGAACAAGAAAAAATATGTTCACGTAGGCTTCCACAGTCATCAGATGTATGCAAAGTTTTTTCCGGGTTGGACCCTGTAAAGTTTTTGATGGTTGCCGAGCTTTCGCACATCCTGTGATGGCTTCTTCAGGGCTGAATAGAGAATGAGAGCTGTCTTCAAATCCAGGGGTATTTATACCCCGCGCTGTCCGGTCCTTGGGCGAAGCCTGCCTTCTCATTGGTTGATTCTGTTTTCCTGCTCGCTGATTGGCTGGATCCTCTTATCGATTGGTTGGACCCTCTTATCGATTGGTTGGACCCTCTTATCGATTAGCGCTGGTTTCCAATTCTTGCTGAGCCTGTATCCATCCTCCCTGTTGATATTCCTCGGGTTTTTCGCTATTTCGATGGCTTCTCTGATGGTCCGTCGATAGTAGTTGTTTTCCCGGGCCAATTTTGAAGCGTCTTCGAATTTGATGTGGTGGCTGGTGTTGGCGAAATGTTCTGCTAGAGCTGACTTTTCTGTACGTCCATGTTTGATGTCTGCAATGTGTTCTTTTAGGCGTGTGTTGATCGTCCTTCCAGTCTCACCGATGTAAGTAGTTCCGCAGGAGCAGGGAATCTTGTATATTCCTGGAGTCCTAAGTCCAATCTTATCCTTAGGTTTCGGAAGGATGTCTGTTATTTTTCTGTCGGTGCTGAACGTTGTTCTTATCTGGTGGTTCTTGAGTATTCGGGCAATCTTCTCCGTTGTCCCTTCGACGTAGGGGATGGTCACTTGTCCTCGGAATTCTTCTTTTTTTCTTTTTTTTTTTTCCCCTCCCGCTCTTCCCTGTTGCGCTGCCGATTTCTCTTTCTCTGGACCTTGTTGATAGTGTTGCGGTCATAGCCATTTTTCATGAAGGCGGTCTTCAAATGTCTTCTTTCTTTCGGCAATTGGGCAGGTTCTGAAAGTATCTCCACTCTGTAGAATAAAGCGCCGATGAATCCTTCTTTCTGAGCCGGGTGGTGGTGTGAAGTGGCATGCAGGTATCTGTCGGTATGGGTGGGTTTCCTGTAGACTGAGTGGCTCAAGAGGTGATCCTTCTTTTCCACGAGGACGTCCAGGAACTGTAGTCTTCCTTCCTCTTCGAGTTCCATAGTGAATTGGATGTTCTCGTGCACGTTGTTCAAGTGTTGTAGGAACCCTTCCAGCGAGTCTCGGCCGTGTCTCGAGATGACAAACGTGTCATCGACGTACCGATACCAGCAGACCGGCGCTTGTGGTGCAGAGCAGAGAGCCCTCCGTTCGAAGTCTTCCATGTACAGATTGGCTGCGAGTGGACTTAGTGGCGATCCCATGGCTGCGCCTTCAAGTTGCAAGTAGTACTCGCCATTGTAGAGGAAGTAGGTCGATTGGAGACTCAACTTTGCCAGATTAAATTCTTCTTTTGTGAGGAGGTTCTTCATCAGGTTCAGAGTTTCTTCAACGGCGACCTTGGTGAATAGGGACTTCACGTCGAAGCTAACGAGGATGTCCTGTGCTTCAATTCTGATTTCTTGAAGAATGCTGACGAAGTGTTTGGAGTTCCTAATATGGTGTTCAGTATTACCGACATGAGGCTTCAGCTTCTCTGCGATGTACTTTGCTACGTTGTATGTTGGTGAGCCGATAGTCAAGACGATAGGCCTCATGGGTATGCCTTCTTTGTGTATCTTCGGCTGTCCGTAGAGTCTTGGCGGGACGGGATCTGATATCTTGAGTGGCTTTTTCTTCATCTGTTCGTCGTTGCTTGAGTTGATTATGGAGACGATCTGCTCGTTGATGGTCTTTGTAGGATCATTCTCAAGCTTCTTGTAGGTGTCGTCATCGAGGAGTGCCTGCATCTTCTCCAAGTAGTCTTCTTTTCTCATAATGACGGTGGCGGTGCCCTTATCAGCCAGGGTGATGACCAAGTCATCCCATTTCTTCAGGTCGTTTAGTGCCTTGAATTCTTGGCTTGGGTGGCTTAGCCTTCCTTAGAGCATGACTGACGTCCTGTCGGATAGTCTCAGCTGCTTCTGGTGCAAGGTTCATGATGCAAGCTTCGACGTTTGTTATAATTTTCTCTGTAGGAATCCGCCGAGGGGCGATGGTGTAGTTGAAGCCTTTCTGTAGAACCTGGAGTGACTCTCTGGGAAATTTTTCATTCGTGAGGTTTACAACAGTCTTCTTTAGAGAGTCTTCATATATGTTGTTGAGAGTCGTCTTAGATGTTATGAGTTTTCTAAATTTCTTCTTTTGAGAGTCAGCGTGTTTGAGAAAATCCCGCTGAGCTGCTTCCCAGGTGAGGTGGTCAATCTTGTCCCAATCTTCCTTTGATACAAGATTTGAAAGCAGAGAATGGTCCCAAAAGAGTCTCTTCTCAATCGAAGCAAGTTCGGATCCAGTCTCGTTTATCTGTGCCTTGAGTATTATCTTCGAGGATCTTGCCAATATGTTCATATGCAGCGCAACAGGGAAGAGCGGGAAGCAAAAGAAGAATTCCGAGGACAAGTGACCATCCCCTATGTCAAAGGGACAACGGAGAAGATCGCCCGAATACTCAAGAACCACCAGATAAGAACAACGTTCAGCACCGACAGAAAAATAACAGACATCCTTCCGAAACCTAAGGATAAGCTTGGACTTAGGACTCCAGGAATATACAAGATTCCCTGCTCCTGCGGAACTACTTACATCGGTGAGACTGGAAGGACGATCGACACACGCCTAAAAGAACACATTGCAGACATCAAACACGGACGTACAGAAAAGTCAGCTCTAGCAGAACATTTCGCCAACACCAGCCACCACATCAA